>MU228194.1:1082415-1094695 GCA_018584345.1 Thuja plicata | reverse complement strand
CATTTCCATCTTCTTCTCCGGCATGTTTTCAACAAGATAGTTTCTTTTTTGTTTTGTAATAAGTGTTCGATCCTCTATATATAGGGATTGGACCAATAGTTTGAAGTTAGATAGGAAAGTTAGAGAAAGAAGTTTTTTAGAAGAAAACTGTTGTATCTTACAGCAATCTATTTCAAGTTTCATGTATTGTTTCTATGTAATGAGTTTTTGAAATACAATGAAGTAATTTTTGGTTTATGTTCTATGTTAATAGATTAGCAGAAACTGACCAAGGGGGCCCACTTGGGAGGTGGAATAAGTTAGAATAGAATAGATTTCCTTCCAGCATTTCCAGCATTTCCAGTATTTCAGATAGAAGTTACAATTTCTTCCTGCAGCATCGTACCTTGTGAATGTTCCTGCAGCATCTGCAAGAATAGTTATAATGGATGTTCTAGGTTAAAAGTATAGGTTTAAGTAGAGTTTTCAATTTCTAGCATTCATTTCAGTAAGGCGATAAATGTATTCTTTTCCTGTAGCACTAGTGTAGGTTTCTTTTATGCATTTTTACCTTCCTGCAACATAAGCATGATGACTCCTTAAGGAACCTAGTGCACATATCGTGCCGACCATTTCAAGTATACATCCCTGGGTTGACAAGTTAAATGTACCTCATAACGGGAGAAGTAGTCCTTAGATTGAATAAACCATTCCAAAGAAAGGCCTTGAGCATGATTATTCCACACCTATTGTGAGGCGGTTCACCTTCTAAGGGCAATTTTTGCTATTTTTTGCTATTTTTTTAATATTGTTTACCCTACCTAGCCTTCTTCTTCAAAACTTTGTGCTCATAGTGGTTTTTGGTCCATTCTCCATTGATGGATTTTTTTATAATGGTGGAAGAAAGAAGTTTGGGCTATGCTGGTTTAGACTCCAATGGCGGATGTTGTTCTTATGGGTGTTTACCATGGGCTGATTAAAGCTCTATGTTATATGTAATTTTCAACGAACTCTATGTCAAAGCTATAATGCCTGTTAATGGCTCCTGCTATTATGTAAATCCTTTGTGCTAGATATTTATCTTTCTGTAATCCCTACTTTATTAATAAAATATAATGTTATAGACCAAAACAAATTATGATTATTTAATTTTAGGGTAGTATATTTATAGCACATGTTGTTTCTAGTCATCACCTCTTTAAGAAGATGACTATATTTTTAGATGATTTTCTAAAAGGTTCATTGTTAGTTGATAGTTATTTTTATTAGAGATTAACTTTAAGATTTATTGATTTAATGTTTAGAATTTGTGGACAAAATTTTATAATAATCTAAGTTTTTGTACAAACCAACCATTGTTAGTATACAAGTATTTGTTAACGTTCATATTTATTTTTCATACAAAATTTTGTAGACTTTATAAATATGCGATTTTGGACTTTAGATTATTTGTTCAATAGCAATTAGTATGATTTTTATTGTTCAAATACTTGTTGAAATATTTTGTGTGATATTGTGATTTGAGGAGTTAAATATCAATTAATAGCTATTAAAGGCATTGTATCTCAATAGGTGTTAACTTTATCGTCATAACTTTGATTATAATTTCATAATTTTTATCTCATAATGTCTAATGAAGTGGGTCTTGTAACTTTGTATGAGACTCCTCTCTTTTGATTTCTTAATTTTACCGTGTTTAAATTAATATTAGCTTTATATTTAAACTTTTCTTGATTTAGGATTTCATAGAATTGTGCCTTAACCCCTAGTTCATATTTGTGGGGTTATCTTCGATTTTATTTTTGATATCATTAATATGGTTATGGTATCTAAGCATAAGAAAGTGTTCATATAAAAACAAACAAGAAAAATGTAAAAAATGATACCTCACACTTTTAATGACATTTTGTGATGTTATATATTAAAAGATTTTAAATGATAAATCAAACTTAATAAAATAATTGTATGACAATTTGTTGTACTATGACATTTCCAATAATGTAACTAAATCGCTATAAAAAATCATCGGTACATTCACTTATAGCACTAAGACATTTGACAAGGATATTTATTGTACCTTTTTTCTTTTTGTTTTAGGGGATTATTCATCCTCTTGAGCTAAGAGACAAGGATTGAGGCATATCTATTCTACCAAACCTGCCAAATTCATTAGAGACAATGATCATGACCTCATTCCTTATGATGTTGGACCCTTGCACTCTGCGTGACTTGATACGTAAGAGCAAATAGATTTCCACAATCCATAAGATATCTAAATTTTGTTTTTGGATTTGATTGTGTGAGCATTTTTGCATCAATGTTTCAAATCACACTCTATGATTCATCATCATGATGATAGAGAGCATAAGGAGAAAAAAAAAACTACAAACTTAAACCTTTTAAAATGATAGTTGGGAGGGGAGGAGGGGGAGGGCAAGTGGGAAGGGAGAGAAAAGAGTAAGACAATGATAGTTGAAAGGATAAAAAATAAGAAACAATGATAAAGGAGAGAGAAATAGAAACTTAAACAATAAAAAAATGGAGAATAAACTAAACTATTAAATACCAATGATACAAAAAGACACTCAAATATGAAGAAATAACTAAAAAAAATGCACCTACATGCAAACATATAATACAAAAATACCAACAATATATAAGACACATACATATGGTGTAGGGGCACCCAATGGGTTTCATACCCCATGAGGCTATTTGCTTTTTTTTCCTAGTTTTGTGTCATTTTATGGTCTAATAAGGTCCCATGGACCAATTGTAAATAAGTTTGAACTCAAATTGTAAGTCTTGTTGGTCAATGGTCACATATGGACAAAAGTTGTCATGATGGTGTCCAATTGTGAAAAAGGTGTCAACCATGATGAATAATGATGTAATAAGGTTTATTTATCCTCTTTAGACATGTATATGATGAAATGAAGTCAGTTGGAGTCTTTTTGTGGAGTTTAGACAATATTGTAAAAATCTTACAAAAGTTGTTTAGCAACTTTGTAAGTTTGAAATGCAAAAATTGCAACTTTGTAACCGCAACGGTCACCCATTTGAAAATTGGTTGGGGACCATTGGGAAATGGTTATTACATGTTTAAATATCATGACAATGGTCGTGAGAAGTATTTTGGTGGTTTTTGTTGGCTGTGGTGAAGAAATAATATCAAAACACTTTGATTTTTGTATTTTCAGCATTTTTCTCTGATTTCATGACTTGTACAGACTACCATTGCACTATAGGGAAAAAAATTGATATATATGAATATAGGATTGAATTATATTTCTTCCAAAAATGGTTTGGAGCCATTTCATTAATTATCAAGGAAGATATAAGCAATTTAATGAAAGTGGGTCTAAAATTCCACCCAACAAGGGTTTTGACATAAAAATGGTAATGAATCCCCATTCCACCGTGGGAAAATTCTAAATCTTGGTGGAGTGGTAGTTTTCCAAGTTTCAATTTTTCAATTAGTTTAAAAGTGGAAAATAAATTTTGGAGGGAGAACAAGGAAGCCCTAGGTTTGGCATCCCTACGTGACAGGCGTAAAATGTGTGAGTGTGGCATCTAATTTGCAAACCTGTTGAATTTTATGAAGTTTGGACACCTAAATTTTTTGGGTTGGTTAGTTTGGAGATGAAACACATATATTAATGTCATTTATTGAGTTCGAGAGTGCAATTTTGGAGTACTTGCAAGACCACTATTGAGAGGCAAAGTCACAATGTATGAATAGATGATCCACCTTTTCATCAATTTTGTCATAAAGAATATAGTGGAAGGGGGTGGGGGGTGATCTATAAATGACTCAACCTATCACTGGTAAGAATTTTATATTGAAGAGCGAGCTAGGAAAAAACACCTGCCTTAGGTAGAATAGAGCTATTGCAACTGAAAACAAAGGCACGCTGTGATAATCTTTGATTCTCAATCTGACATATAGCCTTATATCCTTCTTTAACTGAATACTTTCCTGACTTGGAGGGGTGCCAAATCAACCTATCATCACCTTGAGATAGATAAACTACCCGAGATCTCAGAATTATGTTAAAGGTGGAAATATGATGTGGTAATAAAGGCAGAGAGGAAGGATCCTTCCAATAAAATTTATGGTAGATGATGTTAATAGAATCAATATAGTCAATTAGGTTAGAACCCCAATTTTATGTGAAGATGTGAATAAAATCCCCGAGGGCAACAATATTTTTGAGGGGGGGGGGGTGGCCATTCCAAGAATCATTCCAGAAAAGAATTTTATCCCCACAGTGCACTTGCCATGATAGATAGTCTGATACCACTCCCCTAGATGAGATCATGAAATTCCAAATAGCTGACCCATCCAGGGGGTTGGATAATGTGAATATTCTAGATAGGTTAGAAGAATCAAGATATTTGACCTACATAATCTGACACCATAAAGATGATGGCTTAGCAAACATATTCCAAACAAGATTTCCTCCAAAAGTTTTATTCCTAATGGCCATGTTATACAAACCTGCCCCACTCATATCCTTATTAAGTGATAACGTATTCAAGGAGACCAATGGAATCTTCTTTTCACCAGACATATTAGATTCCCACAAAAAGGATCTAATTATTTTTTCCATTAGAGAAATCATAGATTTGGGAGCTTGAAGAAAAGAAATATAATAGTTAGGAATTGTAGATAAAATAGTCTTGAATAGTAATATTCTACCGGATAGAGATAACCATCTAGCCTTCCAAAAAAAGATTCTAGATTTGAGTCTAGTGATGACACTATCCCAGTAAGAAGATTTATTATTGCCCATAAAAAAGGGATCCCCAAATATGTAGAGGGAAGGGAGCCCAAAGGGAAACCTAAAGTGGAGATTATACTCTTCTGGATAATCTCTGTAGTATTGAAGATGAAAATCTTTGGTTTGTGTGAGTTAATAATCTGGCCTGATCCAACAGAATAAACATCCAAATTTTTTTTAATATGTTTGGATTCCAGAAATGTGGAGGAACCAAAAAGAAAGGTATCATCCACAAAGAGATTATGTGTCACAATGATCTGAGTGTTGGGAATATGCACTCCATTCCATAGACCCAAAGAATCTTAGATTGGATTGTTCTACTGAATGCTTCTACCATAATAATGAATAGAAAGGGAAAAAAATGATCCCCTTGCCAAACACCTTTAGTGGCTTAAAAAAACCCGAAGGAGTTCCATTGATAATGACAGAGAAGGAGGCTACAGACATGCGATTCATAGTCTATTTGGACCATTTACTTGAAAAACCAAATTTACCAAGAACTTTTGATAGAAACAACCAACTCACTTTATCATATGCTTTCATCATATCAAACTTGATAATAAAAGATGGTATGCAACAATAATCAATAGAGTGCACGACTACATGAGCAATCAAGGCACCATCAGATGTTTCTCTACCAGGAACAAAACCACCCTGTTGGGGGATATGATGGAAGGAATTGATATATATATATATATATATATATATATATATATATATATATTGTGTGTGTGTGTGTGTGTGTTTATAGATTTAGCTGATAGGCTATTTGTGGGAGCTTTGCTCCTTGAAAAATTAATTTTATGCCGGAAAATTGTCAGCCTATCCACCTGTACTTTTTTTTTTCGGTCATAAGATATTAAAAGTGGACATTTCTAAAATAATTTAGGAAGCTTCTCATTTTTCCTCATGCGATTTTGGGAAATTTTTTGTTTTTATTTTTGTTTTGGGTTTTTTGAGTTTTTTTGGGTTTTGGGGTTTTTTTGCACATAAATTTCAAAAAAGGAACATATATGAAAAGTGGATATTTCTAAAATAATTTTGGAACCTTCTCATTTTTCCTACATGCAATTTTGGGAAAGTTTTTGCTTTTGCTTTTGTTTTGGGGTTTTTTGCACATAAATTTCAAAAAATAAAAGTAGCAGGAGAGAAAAAATTGATTTGTGAGTTACAATTGAAAATTTGAAGCTTGAGCTTTTGTGCTCTGTCCATCTTTTCTCAATGAGCCTTCTGCAAATTAGAGGTATGAGATATTTTTTTGTATGAGAATTTTTTTGACACCATGTTTGTGGTGCAAAAACTTTTCAACAAATCCGCCTTTAGGTAGATACTAGGCTCAAACCCGTGCTTTCATATTTTGCATTTTATATGCTAGGGTACTTCAAACCATAATACTTGCCCAAAAACCTCATGCATTTTGCTTTGATGAATGAAAATGTTTTGTTTAATGTGCAGGTGTGAGGATGGTGGCGACTTCACAACTGCTCAAAAAGGTTGTGGAATTTGGCTTTACACCTTGGCATTTGTATTTCTTACAATTTGGAGTATCAATGTCAATGAAAATTTGTACAAAACATTTTTATACATGCATTTTTTCAATTTTGAGATGAGTATAATTTTTTTTCTCAACCTTTTTCAACTTTGCCTATTTTTATATTGATTGATCCTTTATGTGGAATCTTACTAAGTTCAGTGTTTCAACCAAACATTGTGTGCTGAGTCCTATTGATCTTATTAAATTGAATACAATGAATATATATTAGTTTAAAAATGAATTATAATTTCTTTTTTAACAGGGAGAATGACTCATAAATATTTTGATAGGTAGAAGAGATTTCTTTCTTCAGAAGCAAACAAAATTTGGTTACATGGTTACTACATTAATGTTGTTTGTGATAAGGAATGTTGCAATAGAATGAATAATTCCCAAACAACTAAATTCTATGTATTGGTGTGATATTTTTTTAAATAGTAATTTTATTGTCTTGTAATCTATCAATTATTGTAATTTTTCTTAATTATTTGGTTTGGGTGATAGACTTTTGTATAAGAAGCATCCTCTAACAAAGGCATATGTAAGAGCTTTGTCTATGTTAATTTTGTGTCATTTTTCTTACATGCATGACAAGTTTCATTTTCTTTGAAATGATTTTGTTTGAGCCAGACCATCCATTTTCTCACGGCTCAGATTATGTTGATATATTTGGCATGTTTATATTCATTTTCAATAAATGTTTAATGGTGATAATATGTCTTTGTTTCCCTTTTACAATTTTCATTCTAAATCTAGCCATGCATTCTCTAACAACATCTCATGTTTATAATAGTTTAAAAAAGGAAAAAAATAAAGAATATTTTATTGATTTTTGCATTAAATAAGGAAAAAATATAATAAAATTTTTCTTTTAAATTATATAAAATTGTATCATAATTAAAATTTAATTATTAAATAAGATGCATCTTTGTGACATTGTTAATTTGATACAATAAAATTATGTACATGCAAAACTAAAAAATAGAATACAAGTTATTTTTTCTTAGGAAAGTAGTTTAATTTAGATTTTATCTATTAACATATTTTAAAATCATATTATAAATTAATTATTTTTAAAAGTACATAATAAAATTAAGGTGCATGTTTATTTTTTATTAATTTTTATTTTAGATTTCTTATGTACAACATTAGTGATCTATTTTGTGTGTTGTACAAACTAATTTTAATTAAATCTCCTATCGTCTAATTGTTGCATGCACAAAAGCATGCGACTGCTAGCAACATTTAATTGTTATCTTATTGTTGGTGTTTTTTGTATTATATTTGTGTATGTAGGTGCATTTTTTTTAAAGTTTTCTCTTCTTCATATTTGAGTGTTTTTTTGTATTTAATAGTTTAGTTTCTTGTCTATTTTCTTCTTTTTGTTTAAGTTTCTAGTTCTCTCTCCCCTTTTCCTTTGTTTATTATTAATG
The DNA here is from genome assembly GCA_018584345.1 of Thuja plicata. Taxonomy (NCBI): domain Eukaryota; kingdom Viridiplantae; phylum Streptophyta; class Pinopsida; order Cupressales; family Cupressaceae; genus Thuja; species Thuja plicata. The sequence goes on along the minus strand of MU228194.1, from coordinate 1,086,965 downwards.
GTCCTTTCAGTTGTCATTTTCTTGCTCTTTTCTCTCCCCTCGCCCTTCAACAATCTTTCTAAAAGGTTCATGTCTGCAATTTTTTCTTTTTTTCCTCTTTATGTTCTCTATCATCCTAATGATGGATCACAAAGTGTGATCTGAAACATTGATGAAAAAATGCTCACACAATCGAATTCAGAAACAACATTTAGAAGACTTGATCTACTTGATCTCTCATAGACTCATTAAGAACCTTTAAACTTTACTAATAAACCAAATGTCCATTAACATTTATTATACTTATTCACAAATAAATGATAAATAAAGCACTTTTTTTTACACGTTACTCACATAACTTTCTCAAACATGTATCAAAATATTTATAAGATCCAACAAATTTCTATTTCCATTTGATGAGTAACCATAAACCTGGTGCTTGTCAGCTCTCCTCATGTTCATAAAATTATTACACGTATCATTCATCATTTTCATCAACATGTTGGAAAGGAAGTGGTACTGATTTAAATGCTCTGTACTTCCCAACATTGTTGAGGTGCTCATTTTCCAACCTGCTCAATAGATCAAATAAAAATCATATACTAGTAGATGCACAGTTTGCATACTCGAATCAATTAATTGGAACTAAATTTAACTAAATAAAGAATGACATAATATTTAAAGAAGGCTTTTGAGAAACCTGAAGAAATTCCATATCCCGCGTCGAATGATCTCTAGACATGCAAAGATTGCAATCGTTGCATTTAGATGGAGACTTTTTATATTGAAGTTCATAACTGATTGCACCCAAGCAAACCTGAGTAGTACATTTAAAATCTGTGGTTTTGTGCACGAGTTAGATAGGTGTATGTTCAACAGTTCAACTATCTGAAAAACTCAAAATCTTTAAAAACTAAGAGAAAGAAACATAATTCATTATTACATGGCCCCGAGATCAGTTACAAACACGTCTATTATCACAATTTACAAGGGAAAAAAAGAGTTTATACACTACATATGTTCAGAAAAATAGGCCAAAATTAATTTGGAAGGCTATCAATAGCAAATTTATTGAAATTTTTGATATTTACTTAATATCATATAGCATTACCTTTGTTCAGAAATACATAGCCTTCACATATATGTTGGTACAAGTGTCGTGTTCTTTATATATGATCATTACATTTTGGAATAGTTTCTTGTTGTACCGTCTCTTAATGAGACATGCAAATGTATAAAAGGGGATGAATGTAATTTATATTGATTTATTTTATAAACATTGATAAACTACATAGGTTTAGGGTTATTGCCCAAGTTTTTATAGGTTTTGTGAAGTTCAAAAGGTTTTGTCTTTTTATATTCTATGTTTTTAACTTAGGTTGTTTTTAAAAAAAATTAAGATTAAGAATAGTTAATTGTGATCTGTGAAATGAAGAACTTGTATTAGCCACTGTTCAATATTAAAAATATTATATTTTTTTTCCTTAGATGTAATTAAATTGATAAACCATGCAATGCTCTATTTTCTACTCTATTTGTGATATTTAATTCTTTTAAAACGGCTCAATTATTAAACAGATATTGGGTAGTAAGGATAGTTGGGTGAAGAAGAATTCACGTACCCAGAAAATGAAGACAGATTGAGGGGAGCGGTGCATTTTTCCCAGCTATCAAATTTAAGCGTTACAAATATTTTATTCTGGATATTTCGACAATACTAAGGTTACAGAACACCATGGATAACAAAAGTATATTTTTCTACTTTTCATGTACCATATAAAGACGCTGTTAAACAGGAAAAAGACATGCTAAAATATTGGTATATTTCTTATTTTCGAAATTAAACAAATACATATCTCAATATAATTGTTGATTTGGCAAAGGAAAATGCATTGGAAGGGGATTCTGAAGACATCAAGGCCCGTTGTAAGTAGATATTCTTTGTACCATGTGAGTACTTTTATTATTATAAAAATGTCTCTTGATTCCCTCCAATTTATGTTGTCCATTGTGAAATTATTTCTCTTCTTATATTCATATTCATTTATACCTCTAATTCTGTTTTTTGGTTTGTAATACTTCGCTGCAGTTTCTAAGCATACGATTGTATGTTCACAAGTTGTTGGTGTTGGGATGTGAAGTCCAACGACCGTTTGTTTCTCTTGTCTCTTTATATTAGAAGAGCTCTTGTCTCTTCATTGTATTTTAGATTGGATATTGTGTTAATATCAGAATTCCTTGTTTTGAGTTTGGACGTAGGCAAATTGCCGAACCACAATAAAATTGTCTCTATTATGTTTTGTCTTCATTGTATTTTGTTTCATTCCGTTTCTCTGCTTGTTTAATATTTACAATTGGTAGCAGAGTCAAGGTGAGGCTAGAGCAAAGATGGAAGAAGATGAAGTCGATTTTGTCATCGATGAATTTCTTGGAAATTTAGGCTCAGTAGAGAATGATGTTGAGCCTACGAAAGCAAAAAGAATTCGTTATGTGCATTGGTGGGATGGCTGGGAAATAAGCCTGAAGGTGAATTATAAGAAGATTTAGAAGCTCTCAAATTTGAGCTTTATGCAATTCTTGAGTGCACAGGTAGTGTGCAACGTAAGAAAGTCGCCATGAAAGAATTACGGAAGAGGGCTAAAATAGACAAGACTGGCAAGTGTGTTAAAGACCTAGTGATGGTCTATTATAAAATGGCTTTTTTTACTTCTGGCTTCAGTCTTGATGATCCTAATGCTTTTGCCTCCAAAATTCATAAGATATTGCAGCTGGATTATTCTAGGATTATTCTACAGAGCACAATCCTAACAAAGAAGCAGCTGCCCTGAAAAAGAAAGTTTGTGAGAGACAAGAAGTTCGCTGTGAAAGAAGATGAAGGGGCAGAAGATGTTGTGGCTAGAATGCTGAAAGACAACCTCTGCAAAAGATGATGCCATTGTTGCAAATAAGGATGGCTATCTGGTTATAGATAATGAGAGTAATGGAAGGAGTGTTGACGAGGTTGGAGCTGATGGAAGCGAGGAAGAAGAATCTTCTCCCTATGGATTTGATGTCAATAACACGGAAGAGAGCTTGCTGGATGACAGTAACGAGAAGGAGGACGTAGTCGCTCCCCACGCGTGTTCGAGCCCCATAACGGAAACAGACACAATGTCCGCTGGTAATACCTGGGATGTTGGCGCAGAGGATGATTTTAATTCCTCACATGACCGACCGCTATCAATCCCCAGCACTAGTGAGGATGGCAGCACGCACCCGTCTGATTCACTTTGCCTTCAGTCTGTACTGCCAAAACCTTTGACAAACATTGGAGGAAGCAGTTCTAAACTAGATAAGAAGCAAAGAGCAGAGTTAAACTGTGAACTGAAACATAGAGCAAGAGCTGTGGGAATGACAAGGAGCGACCTTCAGATTTTTCATTGCAGCTGGCAGGCGGTGGATCAAAATTTCCATGTGGCAGTGCCATTAATTATCAACAAGTTTTTTATTGGCACGTCCACAACATTGCCGGTTCGAATGTCGTGTAAATGGATGTCATTCCGATGAGCCTTTTCGTTTCCAAGAAGCTTTCTTTGAACAACGTATCGCTCAAGAGAAATTTCTCGGCGCTTCACATTCTGCAGAAGCCGACCGTAGGAATTAGCTTTGAGATCTCAGGAGCAGCGACAGAACCGTCGATTCAGAGGATTAAAGAAGAGTCAAGAGGACTTAGAAGTCAGGTGTTTCTGTGAGTCCATGATCACATTGTGGTGGACACAAAGATCTTTTTGCAAGGATTGAGCAATACGTGGACATGCCAATCACAGGGGAAAAGAATGGGTCGGAACAAGTGAGAAGTAGCACTAAGGAGGACGAAGTCTTTCCAAAGGCTTGGCACTTGGATGTTGTCATGCAAGAAATCAAGTGTGAAGAATTTGTTGTTCGTTGCTGTGATAAATCGAACAGAGCATGCGTTGAAGATTTTGTTTTGGTCTCTCAGACGTAGGAGAAGATTCTTACCACACGGGACAGGATCCAAGATCCACGCTGCCAGGACATTCTTTGTCAGACGTGTCTGAACGAGCCGAAGTGCATGTGAAGACATGTGAGGCAGATTCGTCCCTTCATGTTGATGGTTTACGCAGCTTAGCAGAGGGCATGAATCGGTCTTTTGATGAAGATTTATTTCTTGGTCGCTCACCACAAAGAGGCGGGGTGACTGTCACTAAATCCCCATTTGGATGTCATGGTAACGACTGAAGAGAATCCTGGAAGTCACTCCTTTAGTCGGCGTTCAAATATTGATTGGAATTCGAACACAACCACAGTGGACAAAAGAGAATTCCAGCCTGCGGTCAATACAACACCACCTACACATGAATTCGAACGCAATGGTAAGTCAAAACATTCAAACGGTGGCAAAACCATTGCAGTTAAACAAGAAACTCTGCGTTATGGGTCCATTTGCCGTTGCACCAAAAGCCATGACTGTTAGTGAACATGGAACACCACATAATTAACCACCTGTGGGCAGGGGAGCGCGTCGCATCACCCAACAATCTCCCCCTCGACGCGCATACCAGGTGCTTACG
>MU228194.1:1058916-1070653 GCA_018584345.1 Thuja plicata | reverse complement strand
ATATATCTGAAAATGTCTATATATATACCTGCGATATTAGGATCCGCCCCAAATTTTTTTTTGCCAAATCCCAGAATCCAAATCCGAATCCGAACCAGAACCAGAACTAGGATCGACTAATTAGCTATATCACTCTGATCCTCCATTCTAATGCAATCAGTTATGCAAATCTTGATCAAGCTTCTGTTGCACTCCACTCTGATATAAACATCACTATACCTAGTGCTGTGAAGCAACTCATCATGATCCCACTAAAGTAATGCACCAAACATGCCAATACAAGTTCCCAAATCATCATGCTCCAATACCTATGAAAAGTGGAGGGATAGAATACTCTTACCATGCCATCAATGCCAAATATCCATCTATATCTGAATAAATTCGCAGGGAAAATGATCATCCTAACTGCATAATCAGTCATGACAATACGCCATATGTTATAAATCAGAACAACGTCTATCTAACTGAGAACCTCAACTCTAGATGAAGCAACAAGTACCTCCAATAAACAAGGATGATGGGAGCTCATCAATAAGCTAACCTTTAAGAACCTCATTGGTTTTAACTCTGACAAACACCAAATTGCTTTACTTTTCAGATGTTCGACATTTTGTCAAATACTTTGCATGCAACCTCTATCTTTCTGTCTTTTATGTTCTAATTATTTTTGCTTGCTTGGAATAGTTTCAAATGAAGTTTAAATGCTTGCAAATGATTACTAAGATATCTAGGCAAAGAACTAAAATGCAAATGCAATCCTTTGTCTTTTTGAATGCATACATATGATTTCTATATGTAAAATGTGCACCTACAACCAATGGACATTTTCACAAACACTTGGCATGCATCCTTTCAATTCCCAAACTATTTATTATAAATCAATTTGCAATTTATGGAGACTTCAAACTATCAAGCAAATAATATAAAAACTTGGTAAGCACGGGTTGTGTTATTTCTTCAACATTCATAGAATTGTCTCCATACAAATAACAATCCCTTCCAATGCACACAACTGAAGATATTAGAAACCCAAAATGCCAAACAAATTCCCTTTATTGCTCATGTCACTTCCTAAAACACCCGTGGAAACAATAAATAACCCGCGGCTGATATAATTCAGGTATGGCTGCTAATTGGAATGCTAATCTCAGCCACTATGAGCCACATCTCCTAATGCTATGTAATTGTTATCAATAATCTGTTGTTGCTGATAAACAACACAAATTTGAAGTAATTCCACACCAATCTCATCCAAGAAAGCTCAATGATGACTCCTGGTTGAAGCCATTCTAACTGCACAATTCATTGGGTGTTTCACCAATTCACTATGCTGAAATAACTTGGAAGAATTAACAACTCTCAAAAGCTCAAAATCTTGTACTCTTGTTTCAATTTCTTCTCCACATAAACAAAGCAAATGCACAAGTTATGAATGAATTTTGATTTCTCTCCAATGCTCTTTTATAATATTTCACCACGAATCTTCATTAGCAAGGGTCTTTAATGATTTTGATATTTGTTTTTATAATAATGAGTTGACTTTATGATATATCACTAATAAAGCACAATTTTAATCAATGAGTATTAATTACTCATTACCCTCAACATGGCCCCCACTTTATTATAAAGTCAATTTATAACTTTATAATATAACTTTGTCTCAATCCAACCTTCTCTCAACCTTGTCCCAATCCCATTGGAATGAGGGAAGGTTGGATCCCACCTTGTCCCAATCCCATATAACATTCTCATCTCAGATTTTTGTTTTGCATCTTATAGGCAAGGATTTCTTTTCTCCATTTAGGGACTTTCAGATTTGCAAATGTCAATAAAAACAAATAAGAGATTCAGTTTTGCCTTTGAAAATTAACTCCAATCATTGAGCATGATGCCCGGGCCATCTGCTGCTAGTCTAAAACAAAGGGTGAAATTTTTATGTTTTGAATGTGGGAATGGGAGAGGGTCGGAATCTGACTTGCTCTCAATCCCACTGGAATGAGGGAAGGTCGCATTCCGACCTTCTCTTAATCCCTTAACTTAATTTTGCAATGACTTCCCCTCTTTAGATTGTCCAATGTCGTGCCTCTTTATGCCCAGATTTGTTCCATTTAGTGCTTAATTTCGTTTTCAAGTTATGCTTGGCTCTTTCACCGAAGTCTGATTTTGAAAAGTTAAGTCTGATTCTATCCAAGGGAGGTTGATTTTCGCCCTCAAATTTGTTCATTTTGCAAGAACCCCCTGTGGTTTTGACTCTGAAAAACACTGGAATATTACAATTTTAGATGTTTGACATTTGGTCAAACACTTTGCAGGCAAGCTCTGATACTAGTGTAAGAACCCCCTGCAGGTTCTAACTCTGCCAAACCAGTAAATTGCTATGCAATGATATATTTGACTAATTGTTTTGGAATAAATATGCAATTTCTTGAATTTCTTAAATGAATTGCCAGGGAAGAATTAACTTATGTAAATTTTTTTAACTTTCAAAAGTGTTGCCAGGCAAGAATATAAACTTCGCAAGAAATAAAAAACTAGAATAAAGTTCAACTATATGAGTGCTGCAGTTGAATTTTATTATTTATATCTTCATATACAATGATCAAAAACACTCTATTCATACCCGGAATTTACACCAATTCCTTTATAGTGAAATTTAGAATTAATAGCAGCAAGGTTAAAAACTTGAAATCTGATCAACAATGCTTGCAATAATGAAGCTCTAGGTCTGCAATAGATGAGACTTCAAATTTGCTTCAAACACTTGATATTTCTTCACTAATAAACCCAATCATGGCCTCTGAGTAAAGCCATCGCCATTTGCACAATTCATTGGATATTACACCAACTCAAAGTGCTGAAAACTATGAAGAATTCCCAATTCTCCAAGCTGAAACTTCTTAAACCCTTGTCTCCAAATTCTCTTCACACAAGTTAATAATATCAAATGCATAGAATGAATGAAATTTCTGTCCTTGGCTTTTTATAATTCTCCAAGAGAAATAGATATGTATCTTCACAAATACACTTCTCATAACTTAAAAAAATTTAGCTTTCGTTGCATTTCAAATATACCCCTCCTTTTGGTGCCCAATATCAAGTATACTTTATTAAACACTTATATCTCCCTTTTTAAATAAAATGCACTTAAATTATAAAATTATATTATATCATTGTGATGCACTTTATTAAATGACTTTTAAGTCATTAAGTGACCCATTCACATAAAGTTAAAATATAACTTTATAATTGCACTTTACCATTAATTATTAATAATTAAAATAACATAACTCCAAAAATAATCATTAATTCTTGTTTGTGTCTGAACCTGGGAGTTAAGCATTGTATCCATTGTGCATCCAACTGCCTTACTAAAAATAGTAAGGGTCCCTCTCTAACATCCACTGACTTACTATAAATAGTAAGTCCCTGAAACTGAGCCAACTGATGAATGAGTTAATCACTGTGCATACCATGAGTTTGGGTGTCCTTGTCAAAAATAGCTCTGACCATAATTTGACTTACTATATATAGTAAGTCCCAAACTGGAAACTCTGTCAATGTCACCACAACTCCATACTGCTAGGAAACTGTCCAGGTGCCCTGCTAAAGATAGAAACTTTGACTTACCCAAAATAGACACTTACTATAAATAGTAAGTGTGTCGATCTGACTCGATGTAATGTCCCCAAATTGATAGAGAATAAATTAATTAAGTTAATTAATTATTTGGTCCCTATTTAAAAGACCTTTAATTAATTAACGGGGGCCTTTTTATTTAATTGTTGTCTGTAGGTGTTTACCGGGTCGACATTATTTTGTAAACCCTCGGGACTTTCTCCTCAGGGGTATTTATGCCCGACATGTAGGTAGTTGTTGATATATGGAATTTTGGATATTTTATTACTATTGTGAATTCCAGTTGGAGTTCTGCCATGTTCGCCTTTTCGGAAGCGAAAGACCTTCCCTATTTGGTTTGTTGCAGTTTCGGTGAGATTCATCCCTTGCCCTATTCTGCTCTGTATTGTTTGATTTCGGATCTGGCAAATATGAAGTGCTATCATTATTAAATGCAATTGTCTATTACTTGTGCGAATCTTCGAACTTGTGTCTTTGTGCATTACATTATTGATCTGTGTTCTATTTCATACTCACGCACGAATTTGGTAATCAACCTCCCTACACATACCCGAGGGAGAGCAAATCGTGTCTGTACGGCCTTTAGTCCGTACGCAATAGTGGAAGTAAGGGACCATACGGTCTTTGCAGTCATTGTACGGCTTCCAGTCATCCCGCATGGCTCCCCACAGTCACTGTACAACTTCCAGCCCTACCGTACGGTCCTCAACATACACCGTACAAATCCCTCCCCTACTATATGGTCACCAGCATTAACCGTACGACACCACACTTGCCGGCTCTACACTCCTGGACGTTGTGTACAGGCATAATCGGAGGTGTCAGAGGGTTGGGGACATTACGGTAGTATTAGAGCTGGTGATCTTGCCAGCCTGTTGGGGTGATTGAGAGATTTTGGGATCTGAATCACACTATGGCGCCCAGTAGCGATGGAGAGTGGTGGTTGAAGGCACTACAAAAGATAAGAAAGGAACTCAATGATGATATTAACCTTCCTCTAGATATATTGGAAGTTTGTTTGGGTAAGGTAGACAAATCACCTTCAAAATTCATTTAGAAGATCCTTGCTCTGATTAAGGTCGCCTTAAAACAACCCAGTTTGTTGAGACATTGTGTCAATGAAATCAAGTTGGCCGCTGCAGCATGTCTAAGTGAGATTTTTAGAATCTTGGCTCCTCAAGCACCGTATGATGATGACACCATGATAGAGATATTACACTTGATTGTTGACAGGTTTCATAGCCTGGATGACATTAGTAATGATCAAGTTGGCAGGAGATTTATAATATTGAATTGTGTGAAGGTAAAAGTAAGTAACCTCTTAGATCTAGATTTGCAAGACTTGATCCATGAAATATTTCATCATTTTTTAGTCATAATCAAGGAACATCATGATACTAAGGTTTCGGCTGCTATGGAGAGCCTTATGATTTCTTGCATTGAAGAGATGGAAGAAATATCCTGTCATATCTATGTTATGGGTTGTTCGCAAACTTGAGTGTGTTCCTCTATCGCGGCGTGTAGATTGGTCAATAAAGTATTCAAGCATTGTGAAAACTTTATATCTCAGTTACACAAATGGGAGAAAGTTGGTGATGGCATGTCAGATGATGCATTACATAAGGAGGATGAAGGCATGATCACAGGGTCGTTCCAATCACATGAGGATTTGCAGATGCAAGTGAGATTAAAGGTTCCAGACTATTCTTGGGAAATGATTGAAAAGCATGATGAAAGGGGTGCAGTAAGTCTGGGAATCGATGGGATTGATGATAGGTAGCCGAAGGAGGACTCAGCCCGAAAGAGATTTCGGCCCGAAGGACTCAACCCAAAGGAGATTTCGGCCCGAAGGAGATCTCGGCCCAAAGGAAGGCTCGGGCCGAAGGAGATCTCGAGCCGAAGGAAGATTCTGTCCGAAGGAGATCTTGGCCCGAAGATCTCAGCCTAAAGGAAGACCTGACCCGAAGGAGATCTTGGTTCAAGGGAAGAATGGGGTTGAAGGAGATCTTGGCCTGAAGGAAGGTTCGGTCCGAAGGAGATCTCAGCCTGAGGGAAGATGCGGTTCGAAGGAGATCTCAGACTGAAGGAAGATTCAACAGAAGGAGATCTTGGCAAGAAGGAATGCTCGGCTCGAAGGAGAACTCGGTCAGAAGGAGATCTTGGCCCAAAGGAGATCTCGGGCCGAAGGACTCGGCCCGAAGGGAGACTCGGCCAGAAGGAGACCTCAGCCCGAAGGAAGACTTAGCCAGAAGGAGACCTCAGCCCGAAGGAAGACTCGACCCGAAGGAGATCTCGGTCTGAAGGGAGTTTCAACCGAAGGCGACTTCGTCCCGAGGGATATCTTGGCCCGAAGGAAGGCTTAGCCCGTGGGAGATATTGGTCCGAAGGGAGACTCGGCCTGAAGGAAGACTCGACCCGAAAGAGATCTCAGCTAAAAGGAGATCTCGGCCTGAAGGAAGCTTTGATCTGAAGGAAATCTCAGTCCGAAGGAAGGCTCAGTTCGAAGGAAGACTTGGTCCGAAGGAGGACTCATCAGCCCGAAGGAGATTTCAGTCCGAAGGCAACTCAATAGTACCGTACGGTTTAGGTCCTACACAAAAGTTGTCGTCCAACCTAACCTGTTTCTGGTTACCATACAATAGGGTATACTGTACGCATGTCAACTTCCATCTGTATGAGCAGTGACCAGGGCGGCTTGAACAAGTGGCGAACTGTAGCGTCGTATGACAAAATTGGCATATTGTACATTTAGATCTGTACTATGGTACGACCCCTCCTAGCGACACGATCGGTCAATTCTTTAACATTGTACGAAAAACGGTTAGTTTTCCTCCGTACGATCTGACATTGATGTTGCAAGACAACATTCAGTCCTGCGACAAAGCATATTGGTACAAACAAAAGGAGTGTCTGGAAAGGGATGCCTTTGAGCAAGTGCTTACCAGCATTGAGATGGAATTTCAAAGGTGGCAATATGCATGCCATGTTAGGGACAATCTACAGAAGAGCATGGATAATGCTCTCGAGTCACATAGACAGAATCATGGTTCTCCAACTCGTCCTCCAAGGGGTGGCAAAGAGACTGACTTTACAGATGGATGTTTGTAGTTGTGTGAATTTTTTGATTGCCCTCTAGTTAGGCATGAGACTAGCCTGACCACATTTCTTCATCTGAAGGACTTCCCAATATACGCAACAAGGTCTACTTGCACAGTGTTGATGGTGAGTATCATAGCCTGAAGGCTTTGGATTGGAGCGTCAATGTGGTTTATGTTCTAGGATTTTATGGGATCTTGGTGACTCTGGACATAGCAATGTTTATATCAGAGTGGCGTAGAGAAAGCTTGATGGTAGTCTACTTGTCTCAATTGAATCAAATTATACACATGTGATCCTGAAGAAACACGAAGATTTCAACGGATACTGCAACCAATGTCCACACTTGGCTTGGGATCTGAGCATCGATATACGTGATGATTGGCTTCAGTGGGATCTTGGGGACTTCGGGCATGGCGAAGTTTATATCAGAGTGGTGCAGCGAAATCTTGATGGAGCTTTGCTCTTCTCACTTACTTCCAGGTGCATGCGCGTGGTCATGTTGTGGCATGGGGTTTCAATGGATACAGTTATCGGTGTCTGCGCTTAGCTTGGGATCCTAGAGCTTTGATGACGGATTGCTTAAGGGCAAGCAATCTTTGGGCGGCGAGGATTTGTAATGTCCCCAAATTTATAGAGAATTAATTAATTAATTATTTAGTCCCTATTTAAAAGAAATATTATTAAGGACCTTTAATTAATTAATGGGGGGCCTTTTTTATTTAATTTTTGTCTGTAGGTGTTTATCGGGTCGACATTCTTTTGTAAACCCTCAGGAGTGTCTCCGAAGGGGTATTTATGCCCTCCATGTAGATAGTTGTTGATATATGGAATTTTGGATATTTTATTACTATTGCGAACTCCAGCTAGAGTTCTGCTTTGTTCGCCATTTCGGAAGTGAAAGACCCTCCCTATTTGGTTTGTTCCAGTTTCGGTTGGATTCATCCCTCACCCTATTCTGCTCTGTATTGTTCGGTTTCGGATCTGACAAATCTGAAGTGCTATCATTATTAAATGCAATTGTCTATTACTTGTGCAAATCTTCGAACTTGTATCTTTGTGCATTATATTATTGATCTGTGTTCTATTTCATACTCACGCACGAATCTAGTAATAAATCTCCATACACATACCCGAGGGAAAGCAAACCGTGTCCGTACGACTTTTAGTCCGTACACAGTAATGGAAGTAAGTGACCTTACGGTCTCTGTAGTCACCGTACGACTTCCAGTCATACCACACGGATCCCCACAGTCACCATACGACTTCCATCCATACTACACAGTCCTCAACATACACCATACGGCTCCCTCCCCTACCGTACGATCACCAACATTAACTATACGCCTTCCTCAAAGAACCGTACGACACCACACTTACCGACTCTGCGGTCCAGGACATTGTGTACGGGCATAATTGGTGGTCTCAGAGGGTTGGGGACATTACACTCAAATGAAGAGCAATCCTGAACATCCCCGACCTCTGGAGTGGGAATTGACTTCCAACTCTACCAACTGGACCCTCTGAACAACTCCATTAGCCTATGAGTGTTAGGAAATAGGCCAATCCTCTGAAAGATGACACTCACGAAAAAGGGGACATTACAGTCCGCCCTTCTTGAAATTTCTTGTTCTGAAGCAATCTCAAAAATAGAAAAAACACACACTAATCAACCCAAATCCCAAGGGTAGAACTGTGTAATGTCCCTATGATCACCAACTAGCTCCTGTAACATCATCACCAAGCTAATTGACGAAACTTGTCAAAATGAAACAAATCTAACAATAGATGTCGCAGGAGTGAACATCTCATAGGGAAGCAACTCGGAAGGCTGACAAAGCTTGCTTTCCAAAACTGCGCAAAGTGAGCTATCATACACACTATCCTACCCATGCGTAACTAAACTGTGCATCTGAAAGGGATCATCCACAGGAGGATCAAAAGAAAAGCTATAGGCACTCCTCACCGCGTAAACTCCTGAAAACTCCTCAATGAGCAATACTGAACATCCTTGACCTCTGGAGTGGGAATTGGCCTCCAACTCTACCAAATGTATCCTCTGAACAACTCCATTAGCCAACGAGGTTTAGGAAATAGGCTAATCCTCTGAAGAGAACACTCACGAAAAAGGGGACACTACACATTTTTCAGTTCATGAACTGAAACGCTCATCCTAATGGAATCATGTCTTTGTAATGGGAACAAGACAAGGTCAGAATCCGACCTTGTCTCAATCCCATGGGAATGAGGGAAGGTCAGATTCCGACCTGATCTCAATCCCATGTAATTTCTCAAAGATCCAACTTGCCCTCAAAAAATTTCATTCTCAGATTTTCACTTCCAAATCACAAAGTTGTTCGAGTTCAAAATATTAAGTGGAAGGGTGAAATCGAAGATGGAGGTTTCGGCTGGAGTGAGAGATGGTTGGAATCCGACCTGCTCTCAATCCAGATGGAATGAGGGAAGGTCGGAATCCAACCTTCTCTCAATCCCATGTTTCATCTGTCAATTCTCAAATTGATTAAGCACTCTCAACGCGATCTTTTTTATATAAAACATAACATTTAAGTATTAGTTATATTTTATATAAATTTTGTTAGGATGTTTGAGATAGGTTTCAACCTCATATGAGTTATAATAAAGATTTTAGATTTTGGGAGTTTCAAAAAAATTTCAGATTTAACCAAATTTCAGGATTTAACACACCTTCAGCAGTGTTACCTCCCACAACCTTTCCTTACTTTCTAAGGTCAAATTGATACTGAAACAAGGATTTTCAAAAGGTTCTATCTCATTTTATCACAAATCCCTTGACTTCAATCTCACCTCCTTGACTAGCTTAGCCTAGCCTTCGCGCATATCCCTGACAGACTTGACTTCCTAGCAGGCCAAAACTGCCCAAACTCATCTCTCGGACTTGGAGACTCAAACATTGCTACCAACTAAGACCACCTAAGAGCATATAAGATCACCACTACTACTAAGCAAAAAAAGGGGGTACCCATTTTCAATGGGGGCTATGGTGTGTAAACCTCACAATAGGTAGACTACTCTTGCCCCCTTTCTCAGCACAAAGCAAGCTATCATACTAATCATCAAACTTACGTGCTAACAAACTCTGCACTTGATAAATATCTTGTACATGAGGGTGCAATGTAAAGTTGTATGGACTACTCACTGTATACACCTTAGAGAACTCCTCTGTAAGGCCTACCTAAAATCCTGTAAGAAGTGTCTGAAATTAGGGTGCACTGGCGGTATCCCAAATATCATCCTCTCATCACCAGAGGGGGATTGACATCAAACTTGAATAATGGATTATCATATGACAGAGTAACATCAATATCAAACAAGGGATTGTTCACAAAGTGAAAGACACCTGTATACTGATCTGAACTAGGTAACCGTAAACTGCGGGAGACATGATGTGTAACCTGCTCCACCTAAATCGTGTTATGCCTCTAAATGTCTCTGCTATCCTCTACGCAAAGAGACATAGTGCGCAAGCTCCCCTGTGTGATACCTTGCAACACATATCTCCGGCCTCAATACTCAAACCTCATCTCCATCGAGCGCACGTTGAGATAAAACTCCTTGATATCCTGTAACTACTGCATCCCCAACACAACATCCATCTCCCCAAAGTTGGTCACATAAAAATCTGACTGCATCTCGTAGTCACCAAGAAATAATGAGAGATGACGTATACGTCTGGTACAAGCAAGGGTGTAGCCATCTGCCACCCTGACTTGGAACCCACAAAACTCCTCCACCTAAAGACCACACCGGCCAACAAATCCCTCATGTATGAAATTATGCGTGGCCACAGTGTCTAGCATGGAAATGCACTGTTGTCCACCCACTATTCCTCTCATCCTAAAAGTGGAGGGAAGTGGTACAGTAGTGGACATTAGTATGGGTGATAGCCTAGTATCAGAACCAAAATTCGTAGTGACTCTCTAGGCCTCATCAACATCTGAATCAACAAGCTGATGTGAAGTTTTAGCTTCAACCTCATCATAGTACAATCACATAGACCGATTTTCCATACCCTTACGCCTCAAGGGGCAAGTGTGATCTCTATCAAAAGGTTCTTTGTACCAATAGCAAAGTTGTCTCCTCAAATCCTTGAGTTGCCTCATCTTATTTCATAGCTGATTTCTTTTTTTCATCAACAATTGCTGGGTGTACCTTATTGCAAGTAAAGTAGTAGGTTTTGGCTGTGCTTGTCTCTTAGAAGCTGAAAGCTCCATGCGCTTGGCCTTCTTAATGGCCCCTTGTAGTAAAGGCAGATCAAATGCTTTAAGCCACCCTCTAAGTGGCTCCTATAATCCCTCAGTGAATAACATAACCAAACATTTCTCTGACACATTAGGAACCATGATAGAGAGTCTCAGGAACTCAGCAATAAAGGACTCCAAACTACTTGTTTGCCTGAGTTTAGCGAGGTCTTGGAAATAAGTTTCTACATCCTTTTGATCAAAACACTCTACTGACCTGTCCACAAACTCCTGATAGGAAGTAATATGATCATGTTGTAGAGATACCAATCCATGGTACTGTTGATGTGAGTTTTGTACCACTACATAACATATAGGATTAAACGCTTGATACAGGGTATCAAACACTCAACCCTCTCTTGAAAAGTATATACTCACGAAGGACGTGAGTAAACACTCCAAGGTTCCTTTCCTGTGGATCCTAACTCAGGTATATTGATGTGATTTGCTGGTAATCACGTCGGCGGGCTTACGTTGTTTCTTCAAAGATGTTAGACTCAGGCTATGGTGATGATGGATTCTAGCTTTTCAATGTATATTCCCTTTGTTTCTCCTCTTGAATTTATATCACTCCAATCTGTTCCTCTTGAATTTATATCACTCCAATCTATTCCTCTCACTACTAATCTACTCACTGCTTTAACTACTACTCCTAAAGAATGAAGAAGCTATCAAGTGGACGGGGATCGAACCAAATGGAAGCTTACCAGCGGTGCTACTCCCAT
>MU228194.1:1031650-1041824 GCA_018584345.1 Thuja plicata | reverse complement strand
CAGCAAATGGAAGAGTTCTATGAGTATCAAAATTATGAGTATCTAATCATAAAGATGATTACATTGAGTAGCATGATAATAATGTTGTGTAGCATGATTACACACTAAACAATTTAATAATGTTGTGCTTTTTAAAAAAAATTGCTTTATTTTTTAGCTTTGACAGGGGACGCCCGTACGTCCCCTTTTGGGGTTGAGGGACGTTTTGGCGTCCCCGTTCCCAAAGGGGGACGTGGGGATGTCCCCGCGTCCCCGACAAATGGTGGCTGGTCGGTGGCGCCGCTGGAAACGCGGGAACGGCGCCCCCCATCCCGGGTGCGTCCCCGTCCCGGGTGCGTTGGGGATTTTGGGGGGGGACGCGTCCCTGTGTTACACTGGTAAATTCAGATCGCAGCCTATAATGGATGGCGGTGGCTTGTAGAAGACCCGCGCATAGCAAATACTAATTGCAAGATGTTTGATTTGCTGCGTCAATGATGGCTCATGATTTCCACACCCTTGGAGATCAAAATTTCAAGAATCCACTCACAATTTTCAGAGTTTCTATACAGTTCGAACCTGGAAGAATTCTCACAATTCGTTGGTTATGAGATCAACTCAAGGTGATATAAATGCAAGAAAGAATTCACAATTCTTCTGCTTGATCTGCAAACTCTTTCTTCTTTCCCACTTAACAATTCATTCACCAAATGCATTCAATAATCCCAACACCAAGGGGTTCGAAAATCTCTTAAAGCATTCCATCTTCTCCATGAAACTTTCGAATACAAAGCTTCCTCTGAACACTTTACATAACTTGAAAGCTCAATGCTTTTAAACATTTGAAAGTTTGAATTAAAACATTCAATTATTAACTCCCTCCTTTTTACATGACAACATTAAATATAAAGTCATTATGATTAATTTATATCTTGACTTTATATTATAAGGTCCACATAATAATTATTTAAGTTGAACTTAATTAATTATGATCACCTCAACAAATTAAGTTCCCAAGCCAAGTCCACATGCTTTGCCAAGTCTATCGCCACGACACCCTACCACATATAGTAACTAATAAAAATAGACTTACTATAAATAGTAAGTTCTCCAAAACAAGTAACTGATGATGAAAGTAGTAGGACCACCGAAATAAGATAACACTGCAAGGCGTCATGAACCCAACAGAGGCCCTCTAACCATCTGATTAGACTATGAAGGTTGCTGAAAAGTTAATCCTGACTGCAACCCAAGGTGAGCGAAAATGGGGACATTACATTATGCAAGGGATAGGGCAGTATGTGAATTAAATAATTGATTATTCTACCCCCGACAACAAGAAAAACCAACACTTTCAAATTTAGAAATGATAAAATCAAGAAGTGAACTAAAGTGATATCTTTGACTGCCTGGTGCAAATTCTACTATAATAGATGGTATATCTAAGTAGAGCATAGAACCAACTTTCCCATGCCCACTAGTTTGCAAAAAATGGAGTCCAAAAGTGCAAGATGTGCCCCTGAAAGCACAAAATTGAAGATCTGACTTCATAGGCCTATAGAAAGTTGTAGGAAAAAATACTAGCACCACTGGATAGCCCTTTGTATCATCTTTCCAAATATATCTCATTTGGAAGAAATGGACACCGTAGGCCCAAGTTATACTTGAATTCATGAAAGTTCTCCAATCTAGCTTGCAAAGGCAACTTAGGGTTTAAATGGGTCTGCCGTTGGTCGCATGTGGGCCTAGCCACTAAGCGTAGGGGTCTAAAAGGGCTTCAATGGCATTGCATGCATATGATGAGATATGGTGGCTCCCTAGCGGCAAAGCGGTGTTGAACAAAACTGCACATGTAGGATGTGCATAGCAAAGCTTGCACCTTTAGGCTATGTACAACATGGATGGAACTATACGTCATGTATGGATTCGTATAGATACCAAAAACAATTTAAAAAAACCAACAACTCCATTTTTTTGGAACAATAAGTGATTTTAGGGTTTTGGATATTATGAGAACGAAGGTGAGGTCCCTTTTGCTCCAAAGTGTTGAGAAATTTCTTTGATCTCCAAATCTTGCCTCGAAATGTATGCCCATAGAAAATCAGCCAGAAAGCTTAACAACTCAGATTTTGATGAAACAACGAATCTATAAGACTCATGACTCTGTGAATGCAATGACAACCTGCGTTTGAGCCCAATGTGCATAAAATATTCTCTGATGGCTAGATCCCTCAAGAATTTTGATAGTAACTTAGTAGATCTACTCTGATACCATGTTGAAGTTGATGATTCAAACTCACAAGCCCATGAATCATCTACGAGAACAAAACCTATTGCAAATGGAGATCAAGCAAGAATAATTTCTCAACAGAGAATTCTATATTGATGCACAAAAGAATGTTACAAATGAATGAATAATCCTTATGAAATGATGAATGAAAGCCTAGGATAAACCATAAAGCAAGATTAAATTAGCTAGTGTGAAGCTTCATAATCATAATGAATGAGACAACTTAAGTTATTATTAGCTTGATTTAATAAAAGGAAAAAGCACCTAAGTTTAGCTTAAGTGAATATAGTAATCAAAGCACCTAATTAATTAAATAATTAGATAGATCTTAAATGGCATCAAAACCTTAATATGTTTTAATGTTTGGATTCTATCAAAAAGTTGTACAATTTCAAAAAAGATTCTTATTTCAAGTCCATATTCTAAAGTTACGAGATTTCAAGAGGTTGAGAAGAAAACAATGTCAATTAGGTTCGGTTTTGCAACTGCCTTTCTGCTGACACCAGCAATTTCGCCCAAGTGTAGAAAAATGTCCCAAGACATTCCAAGTTTTTAATGTTTTCAATTTTCAACCCTTTTGAGCATAGATCTTTGGAGCGATTTGAGTCTTGTAACTCAAGTGTTGGGAGATGTTTGTGACATTTTTTGTGTTCATATTCATGGCTGTCACAGAAAAGGGCTGGGGAATTGTAATAGAGCTATAATTGATCTTGGGAGAGCAGTTCAGTGTTGTGTTCTTGAGTAAGTCTAAAGATGATCCATTGTAACAAAGCCAACTTGGAGTACCAAGTGAATGTACCTTGTATTTATCGTGGAGTTTTACCTACAATGGGATTTCTCCACATTAGTTTCTTGTATCCTTTTATTCGTATTATCTATAATTTCTGTTTTGATGCTACATATCTGGTTTCTTTTAGGCCCCGTTTGTTTGCAGGAATTGGAAGTGACACTTCCCGGTTTTGGGAGTGACACTTCTCGTTTTTGCAAATCCGCTGTTTGTTTCTCTAAATTGCAATTCTGGATTTGTCAAGTAAAACCAGGTTTAGACACCAAAATGAGTGGCATCATCTTCCTACTAATAGATGGAATTAGAAATCATATCCTGGTTTTGATATAATAAGGTTTTGAGTCAAATTCCAATTCCCCAAGATGCAAAACCGGAATTTCAAAACCTGATTTTGTGATAATAAGGTTTTGAGTCAAATTCCAATTCCCCAAACAAACGGGGCCTTAAGAATTTAGTCATTTCTTTGTTCTCATAATCTAACTCCTCCAATACAATGATTTGGTGACTACATGTGAGGATTGTCCTCCCTAGTTTATGGATCAAGTAGGTAGTTACTTTTAGCAGTAAGTTGCTGCTGACGAATCTTGTTTTGCTAAGGGTTGTACCAATGATATTAAGTGCATGAACTGTAACATTGCCTGCTAAGTACATGATAAATGGGAAATAAGATAAGAAACTACTACATATACATTAATGGTAAGGAAGTTAATTATTACAACTCAAAGATTAGGCTTTGCTTAATGTAAACTATATACCAACATCCAATCCTTTTTCTTTTCAAACAATGATCAATTAGCCACCTTTAAGTGGTTCAATAAAATTAAAAGGGACCAAGTAAAATGACAGTATCTTTATGAAGCAAACAAATATTGGGGAGGGGATAGAATCAATACAATTATGTAAGGTTCAAGCTTAACTTACCATCACTATAAAATATATGCTTCTCTGTTCTATGATGAGCTTGTCCCTCAACCAGGGATTTTGTGAGCTGCGGTTTAAGAGTCCCCAATCAATAACAAGGTCCCAATATGTACTAACAAGGGTTGCAATTGATGACATAAAGAAAGACATTATTCTCCAGCCTTTATGTCCGGTCTGACTATATGCTGTTCTCATCACTACAGCCACAATTGTTGAAAAGTACTTTAAAGCATTATATCCTTGCATTGCATCCCTTTCTTCGACCAAGCGCCTAACACACTGAGAGAAATACTTGAAACCATGAGTGGTTTCTTTGCTGTAAATGAATTGCTTGTTGACCACCACATTTTTTTAGAATAAAATACTTAGAAATATTACCTAGCACTTAAAGTTACTTCCAAAAATAATGTCATGTCACAAGCATATGCCTATACATAAGAATGCGTTCTTTTAGAAAAGAGAAATATATATCTAGAGGAGGACCTGAAGAAATCGAATCCAAAAAGGGACCACTGCTAGAATAAAATATAAGGTGGTGAATGCATTATTGGCCTTGACCGTGCATGATTTATTTGATCTTATTTTGAAATTTCCTGAGCTGTAGTAGCATATAAAATATTCAAAAATCCTTATTGCCTGTACCTGAAGGACATTAAAGCTCAAATAATTAGAACAATTTTTTTCAGATGAAAGGAGAATTATATTACTGAAATAGAATGCTAGGAAAATCTTTTGTCCTCTAGAAGAAAAGAAGCTCAAGGATCAAGGGCAGTTATTTACATCAGACTTCCAAGTGGAAACACTATAAAGCATATTCCAAAGGGGGGCATACATCAAAGAAAACAACATAGAAGTACCATAAAATATACAGGATGTGCTTATAGTAAATCATAACAAAATAGAAAAAAGGATCAGTTATTTAAGTAGTTAAGAATATAAAAAGTTAGGCATCCAGTGCTAAGCGTATCAGCATTTTTATTTGGTGTTTTCGTAAGGCAACACAAAATAGAACAGTGTGTGAGGATAAACCTCTCTTCAAATGTGATGGGAATCTTCGTAAGATGTAAACTAAACTAAACCAACTCTAGGCACCAAAATAAAGACGATATACAAATATCAACACTATAAATATTTGTTGAGAGTTTGAATTAATAAAAAGATTACTTTTCTATATTTTTACCTTGGATACTGTTACCCGATTTTTGAGACCTGCCCAATTTAAACTTATTAAGCCTTGTCTCATTGGTAGTAGCCAGGATTGATATCTGCATACATATCCTAACCCCTCCCAATGATCTTGTTTGTAATCTTTCTATGAAGATGGCTGCTAACATTACATTCCCAAAGAGAAAGTTAAATTCCAAATTTCAATGCAGAGCCAGGTGATTCGCTGATTAGAAATGTTCTATTTGGTATGTAATTAACTTGTGAAAATGTGATCAAGGCCATTGTGGCTTGGATACTGTAGCCGGAAAATTTTCTAGAAGGCATACTTACAAAGTATGAAAACACATAGATGGCAGCCGAGTTGTTCAGCAAATGTTTAAAGAAAATGCAGTCTCATGAAATATAATGGGTACAAGATTTGCATCAAATGAATTTAATGGAGAGATTTTACAAGTTTTTGGGCAATGGTCAAGTGGTAAAGGGAATCAACATTAGAAGACCAGATTCAAGGAAATGCTGCACGAACTCATTGCAATGGAAAGGAAGTACCACCTCTATAAAATAATGTTTCTCTATTAAATGGTGTCGATACAACATAGATGTTTATTAAAAATGTCGGGGACTTTATCAGTTTCTTTAACTGTGGAGTCGGGCATTCATAAATCGTGAACCATTTAATGTGTTACCAAAGTCTTTTAATCTCCCTGATTCCAAAGGTCTTTAAGTCAAATAGTTCAAGCATTTACTCAGACCTGAAAATCTTTTCATAAGGATTTAAATATAATTTTGAAGCCCGAATGTTAAAACGGGTAGTCGGCTCTTTGGGTAAACTCAAAACCAAATATATGTGGGTATATGAATGTTCGGATCTTTCCCAACTCTCTGACACCATACACATACAACAAATTCAATTCGATGCTCTTGTGGGGTCCACGATAGAGTTATGAACTTCGGAACCATATCGGGCATTTAGCAAGTTCAGGAACCATCCACCATCTCCGACATGGTTCCTATAATCATCCAAAGCCCAATCTGCTTCCAAATATACTAATCCTCTCTCAGGAGATGTGCAAGGCCTTCACAAATGAGATATGAATGGTGGAATGAGAAAACATCACAGCGTAATTTATGTTCTGTCGAGCATAGATGCCATGACTCCTTAGGTATATCTAGTCCATGCCATGCCTAGAAAAGGCACAAATGGATTTGTTTCAAAGTACCTTTCTTCTTATGTCTGTGGAAAAATTGTCTGGCACTCAGATAGTGACTATGTCGCAACGGTTGTCTTTGCTGCTTAAGAGTAACTATGAGTCAGGTTCTCCCTTGAACTCATGAACTGAAATACAAACATGGGTCAAAGGCTCACATATCTTCTCGACTGTCGAACTCTAGCAGAGATGTCACTCTCTCTACTGATTGCAATGCAAAGGAAATTATAGTTAGTCTCACTAAGTCACAAACAAATGCATCTCACATTTCACCAAAATCCAAAGTTTAATATATAGTCGGGTTTCTGAGAACCAACAAGACGCTAAATCCATTGGTATTTATGGAAGGCACACATAGATCAGAGTCTCTAACCAGCTGGAACAAAAAATTGAGTTCATCAGACTTGAGCTATGGAGATATAATAATGTGTAGAGTGACAAAAAAAAAGGAATGCGCTAAAAATGGAATCAAGCTCGGGTTCAAATAAGATAACAGACATAATAATTGGATAAATTGACACCTTTGGTGGCCTCAGTGACACTTTATAGGTTGCAATTCATGGTTTGAGCCTTCCCCCACAATTTGGTGCTTTACAAAGGCCAGGCAGGTTCCCAGCTATGCAATGGAGGCCGTTTCTTTTCACTGTCAATGCTTAGTTAGGGGCCGACATTGCTATGAGAGTTACTCAAGTCTCTAACTCAAAGGCCTGACCAAGTCTTCCCCCGAATACCAAAGTTGCACAAACATCACTGGCAATACCATATCACAGGTGGTGGTGATAAAAAGAGGAAACAATGTCTTCTCGGTGTGAAGAAATGCCTAGGTAGATGTTTTCAAAAACTATAAATGTCTATGCTTCAGCTGATAAACATACAAATACAGGCATCACAACCTTGAAATTCGAGGTTACCTTCATGTAACTTAAACATAACTTTCTACCATTACCATGAGATGCAATCATTTGGCGAAGTTAGATATCAAGAAGTACTAATGCGTTAATAATGTGGGATTACTGAGTTTTGTTCATTATAAGGGAGGAACTCTATAAATGCCAATGGTCAAGCATTTCAACTACAGAATGTGAATCATTGTCAATGTTGGGGTCTGGTAGAGGATGATTGGATGAAATGCACCATGGTCACATGCGTGGATTAAATCCTTATATGTTAAGTTTTATGAACCAGAATAGCATAAAACAATTAGCAGATATCTAAAAACAAAAGTAGAGATATCTAGAAACAAAAGTTACACCTGAGATAACATGGGAAAACCCTCTTCGAGGGAAAAACCCAGCCACACCAAGAAAATCACTTTAGTTAGAAATGAATGGGTTTGAATACAATTCACACAAAATGCTTAGACTTCACACTTTAAAGAGCACTAACGTATATCCTCTTTACAAAATATAGACTCAGATACTTTTCTCACAGACTGAAGAATGTCTTCATACAGACCTTACAATACACTATATCATACTTATAATAAAAATGAATCATACACCAATCGCAATCTATATCAAACATGCATCAAAATAAACAATGAACTCCTGTGATAAATTGGCCATCTGAAGAAACCCACTAGCGGTGAGTCTACATAGTCTTTATGATCTCAATAGCCATGAGAAGACTCTTCAGATACTTGATGGTGACCTTACAAAGACCAGCAAATATAAAACAAGAGACCATATCTTCACTGATAGCTTCACACGTGATCACAAAAGTTTTATGCAACAACCTAGATAAGTCAACAAAAGTAGTTTTTTTATTTACTACTTTTGCTCATCCTGGATAGAATCTCCAAGAATTGAAGAGTCTCCACTCGAGCACACGAGGAGACAGTCGTTATCATAGTAACCGAAGACATCTAACCATTAACGGTAGAATAAAAACATGAACCGCCAGAAGTCAAGTGTATCCATGTTGATCATTAAATACGAGCCACCTCCGATACTAGTCATCACATGCACAGTGCTATGTCATACTAACTCAACAGATAAGAGTACGAGACTCATACGTCTCCAACAATAACAAAACGGCTCAAACCCGATACAAGAGCAACTCGAATACGATACATAACAACTACAGCTCGAAAAAAATAGAGAAGCAAGAACATCACAGTCCATCATCACAAATATATTTCAAATAAACTCAAAACAGATCATCACAGGTAAATGATCTCTCACGCAACTATTAAATCCTTAACATTATAAAGTGAGTGTGAGTAAAAAGATTTACAAACTCGTTCATTTTCTATGATTACACGAGCACCCATTGGAGAGTTACAAGGGAAGATTTAACACGCTCTTTAAAAATCCAAACTGTTCAGGTCAAGGCAAGGCATCCAAAGAACATTTAGAAAAGATACATTTGTACCATTATGGAATGGGAATCATTTCTTCTGGTATAAAAGACTTTTTGGGTCTTAGGGAATTGAAAAAGAATATAAGATAGTTTGTTTCTCCAAGGATCGATTACAAAAACTGAAAAGACTCGACAAGGGAGGAGTCTTTAAAAATGTAAATGAGAAGGCGTTTCAGGGGAATAATGTTGGTGGACTGAACTTACTTGTTTGCTGGACTGGTTAGAGTATTGTTGCAATAACTTCCTCCAATATCTGCAAATTAACTTCACTTGTGAAACCTGGATGACTTCACCAAAGATGGAATATTGGGGCTACGTCCAATTTCCATAAAACTCTTAAGGGGCTACGTCCTCAAGAAATCAGTCACATTTAAGCAACCAGATATAAAATCTTAATTTCATAAATTCTCATTGTGCTTTTCCCAAGGAAGATCTCCTTCCTTTATAACCTCAAAATGAGAGCCAATTCAACAACCAAACCAATGTGGGATAAAAAAGCACTTTCGTCTTTTAGTCACTTTCGTCACTTTTATAAAATAAAGTAACTTAAAGTTATAATATTAAAGTGACTTTATAATATAACTTTATGAAATAAAGTACCCCAACTATAGAGTCTGAACTCAAATATTAAATAAATGCCCAAGTAACCATGTGACTAATTGGCATCCTCTATAAAGTGGCCATTAGACTATCTGGATGGCTAGATAGGCTAATCAAGCATAATATGCATTACTGAAGAAAAGGTGACATTACATCAAAGTGCAAAACACTTGAAGAATTCCCAATTCTTCCAGCTTCCAATTGCTCAAACCCTAGGCTCAGCCCAATCACCAAATCATCAAAAGCAAATGTCAATAGAATACATTTTTCCCTTGCATTGAAAGAATTTATAATTCTCCAATGCAAATTGGCTGGCAGCTTCAAACTTACACTTCGAAGAAACATTCCATGGGAAGTCAGGGACTCTAAAACTGTTGGCTAAATATTTTGCAAGTCACTAAGACTACAACTTGCAAAATGTGTGTTTTAGGCAGCAGTATGTGAGATTTCTCTCTCCTCTCAGCAATAGGGGAGGCTCCCTTCTTACCGCAGGTGGCTTCAAGTAGAACTGAACTGTAACACAAACAGTTCACCTTGCAACAGTAATACCGGTGACTCGATGATTGACGTAAGAACAATCAAACGAGGCAGCAGTTGATTTATCTAAAGGCGAAGTGATACAATGAGCTCAAAGTCTCCTATCCTCACCTCGAATAAGTAATCTAATCTATTGTCCAATACTGAAGCTCAAAGTCTTCAGTCCTTGGAGTGTATCAGCCACTAGTTTCTATAGGAATCCCGATCCCCTGAAGCACAAAGTCTTCAGAAAACTTGAATTAAAGATGCTCCAATGATTTAAACAAAGAAACTATTTTAACTTGAACAAGGATCAACAAGTGCAACATAAGAATACATTCATTG
>MU228194.1:991202-1005068 GCA_018584345.1 Thuja plicata | reverse complement strand
AGCAAAATATATAGCTTTTTCGAAAAAGCACTTTTTTTAATATTTCACTTAATTGGCTTTATTAAATACTCCCACTTTATAATATAATATTATAAAGTCATTAGTTATTAAATTAAATCAATATAATGTAATTTAATAACACCTTTAAAATTAAAGCCACTGATCCATCTCACTGCAACCATCCAACTTCTGACAAGCACCAGGACCAACTACCCAGCCAAAAATAGCCACTGCTAAAAATAGACTTACTATAAATAGTAAGTCCCTCAAACTAGAGATTCTCTGAAACTCGATCCTAAGATATCTGACGCTCTGTGCAGACACCCTGCCAATCCTGGCCATACCAGAAACCCCACTTACTAAAAATAGTAATCAGCCAAAATGAACCGAACGAAGAGCAGACCTAATAAACTGAATCTCCAGAATGGAATCCCAACGCTGGCTCCCCAATCTGACCCCCTCTAAACACCCGATTAGCTTGCGAGGGTCGCCAAACCAAGCTAATCCCAAAGTCTGAAAAACGGGGACGTTACACGAAGCCTGAGCTCTATTGATTTTCTAACCCCTACCATGTTGTGTCTCCTTAATATGAACGTTGGAGCCAATATAGTCAGCGAATGAGATATAGATTCTCACGTGGCATAAGAGTAGAGTCTTTGTAAGAGGAAAGAACATCGAATATGAGTTTGAGGAGATAATTTAGGGGCGACACTATATAAAATAGAATCTTCAGTAGATGTCGACTTTCATATTTAAGTCAATATTCCCGTAGGAAAGTGGGAGTAGGGCATGGAAGAGCGAATCAAACATTTCATGCAAATCAACTCAATCAATATATTGCAGCCTTCGAAAATATTTGAGCCATAGTTAGATACCAATAAATGTTGTAAACTTATAGCAATCGATGACATCTCTCAAGTAGGGAGATCATACGTCTGAATATTATCAAAGGATACATGAATAGGAAAGTGGTCATACATATACCAGCAAATCTATATATGAAGAAAATATAAAAGATCAATCAAGAAGATATTAGGAAGAAATAAATTAAATTGAATACTTAGAGAGAATATCTAATAAAGCCTTGTAATTGTATTTGTGTGATTCCAAATGCAAAATCAAGAGGAATTAATAGCAGGTTTATGAGTAGAGGATATCAAATATTGCAAATCATACTGAGCAGAGAGAATTCAAGGTAATTGTCCTGAATTTTCAAGTTAATCAATAAGGGTGACACTACAATAGCTTCTGGTGAATGCTAGCTCCAAAATGTCGATGGTTGCTAAGTATGATGTGGCAAATGTAAGTGGATCGCAGAGAGCTCCAATTAAGGTATGCAGTGATTGCAGTGAATGTGAATGTGGATACCATGAATGCTAGTTCAGCACCTAATATTGTTGCCTCCCACAAGATATATGTTGTTGTATCATATAGCCGATCAAAGACGATCACTACAGATAAGGATGTTGATGTTATTGCTCCAAATGCCAAGGTGATGGGTCTGATGGATATCACTTTGTAGTGCCACCAATCTGTTGGATGTGGATATCTGATTGAAAATGATGTCAAAGTATGTGAGCTCGGTCCGAATGATGTTGTTGTGTGTAGCCTTGACTGTGTGCAATCACAGTGTTTCTGATCATGTGCGATGCCAGTATTGTTGAACATATGAATAGTCACAGTCACAGTATATGTAATAATGTTGCTCCCAATTATGTGGATGGAGGTGATTGCTGGTTATTGCTTGAACCAAAATGAATTTTCTGCCTATGATAGATATATTTTTTGCTAATGATATCACCAATCTAAGGTCTAATTTGAGTGCTAAGGAGAATAGCCAAACTCCAAAGGAGGGATGAATTATCTGCAATCGAATATCAAGTCTCCAAGGTTGTAGTTGGTCTTTGATCTATATATAAGGTAATTTTTGTAATTAGTCCAATTAGGTCACGAATTGACTTCACCTAATTGGAGAAATGAGCAGAGAAGGGAGGGTCTCTCCCCTTATAAACTGCTGTCCAATTGGAATTCCCACATAGGAATTACAAACACAAGAAGATGAAATGTGGATTTGATGATAATGATCTTCCAATAAGCACTATCAAATATGAAACTATAACACTTATTAAGCAAGGAGTTGGCTAACCCAAATGGGTGCAAAAACCTTAAATTTAAAATTAGGTCCTACTTAAGCCAAGGTGGCGCACAAGTGCACCCGCTTGAATGGCTAACTGGCTCTCGGGATACCAAAAGAGCTAATAGAAAAATAAAATGGATCTGGCTTAAAGAGGGGAAATGACAGTTTGTAATTTCGTTACCAATAACAGAGAGGGAATCTGAGCCAATCATTACTGTAGTCAACTACTCAAGGCCAAGCACCCACATAGTCTTGGAGCCACCTGAGCTCCCTTCAACATAGCTATCCATCATTTCTTCCATGTTTCTCAACACGGAATATTGTTTGCAGACCAAGGTGCACATAATTCTCAGTTGTAATCAATTTCAAATCTAAATAAATTTGATTGTGAAAAGTTTTCCCTTTGGGCATACTACGGTTTTGTATGTTTTCCTTGTTATTGAATGCTAGGGATATTTCAAAAAATTGTGAAACACTTCCTTTCAAAATCTTCATGGTAGAAGATCTTAATACTAAAATATTTAATTTTTCATCTCCTCAGAATACACATGAATGGTTTTTAATTAAATGCAAAGCTAGAACACAATGCAAACCATTTTCCAATAAAGAAAACTATATAAGAATGTACCTGTATAGAGGAAAAACAACATCCATATAGAGAGTAGCCCCATTATCGTTGTAAACATGTCGAGACACTATGAGCAGAATGAGTGCCACCAAGAGGGCAACGGAGCAGCCAGTAAAAAATCCTAGATTTAACGAGAGATTAAATTTAGATCTTTCAATTTTAAGTGTTATAAGAAATCAGCCATTTCTTTTATTCTTTTACTAGCTAGAACTTTGTTTAACAAGTATTTTCAAAATATATAACTTCCTTTTTCTTGAAACTCGGTCTAATTGACATCAAACTTCTTGTACAATATCAAACATGTACTTATATTATCCTTTCTCACTTAGCGCTACAAATGTCTTTTTGTTAGTCATTTATTATGTTGAACTCCGTACAAATGAAAATTCTATCCAAATAAAAAGGGAAGATTATCATTCCTATTTAAATGAAACTAAAGTCAAATAAACATTTATTGATCAAATAAAAGAAAAGGACAGGAGAACTATTTTTGGAACAAAATAAAGACAATTAGAATTCCTGATCCAATGAAATAGAAAGATAGAATTACTGTCCAAATAAGAATAAAATCCAAGAAAATGCTTGGTCTAAATGGAATAAAGACATAAGAATTCCTAATCCAAATAAATTCTTAAAAGGTAGGTGATAGTTGCACCTAAACCACAATAAAGGAAATAAAAAATATCACTAATTGGAGAATTTATGAAGAGGGTAAAGGGATAGATGTGTACATGTGGGTCTTTTACTAGTTGTTCAATATACCAAACCTTGTTTGTTTTTTTCTTAGTAACTTTTGCAAATGTGATGTCCCCATCCTTATCCTAATAATAGAATAACAATACAACACATATGTGGTCTAGGGGTGGCAGACCTCGAGCACCTCATGAAGACAATTAGAAGATAGTTAGTTAGCAAATTGTACATAGCAAGCAAAATTTTAAGTAGGTAGTTTGTATATTTTCTCCATAAAGGTCATTAAGCATCAAGCCTTATTAGGGAAAATCATGAAGACTTATGAACAAGATGATTTTCCTATTTAGCACCAAGGAGCACATCAAAGAACACAATATTGAAACGAATCAAGATCCAGGGTGACAAATATAGATTATGTGATGTCCCCATCTAAACGGACCATTAAGTTATTTCACCATCGTCTTCATAAGGTATGAACGGAAGACTTAAAGATAAATCAGCCAAGTCAAAATATATATCAAGTGAGAGTAACAATTAGAATAATCATGAGTATATACAAAGATGGTGATTACCTTGTGAAGAGTCAAATTATTAAGGCATGTGATGTTTATATCTCCCGCTATAATGAACTACTTCCAATTTAGGCATTGCGTAATATGAGTGCTTAACTTTGAAGCAAGCTAACCTTCAAAGATGTGGACACAAGTAGAAGTTTCAAAGCCTCTTATAAAATAGTGGAGAATACTATTGTCATCGAGCATGAATATCCTTGCAAAAGTTATTTGAGAGAAACGATTACTAGATTCCTTGTTACATGGTTGACTAGCATCTTCAAAAGCATCTCAGATGAAGATTAATTGTTATTGATACAACAACCCATGGGCAGAGATAACCTCTATTAACAGAAGCAATGTACTTAATGTTGGCTAAAAGTTTTGTAAGTCACTAAAACTATGACTTACAAAACCGTAAATGTAGGCAACGCCTCATAAGATTTCTCTCTCCTCTCAGCAATAGGAGAGGCTCCCTTCTTACCGTAGGTGGCTTCAATAGAGACCTAACTGAAATTAACACAAGGCGGTTCTTCTTAATCAATTCCTCTTTTTTAGGAATGATTCATACATAACAACTCTCCAACTTAACAAAAGGTATCTAGTGCTACGATAATACTGGTGGCTCGAGGGTTGACATAAGAACAACTCCAAAGACAAAAATCTACTTTTATATTTTGTGGAATATGTATAGGAACCCAAAGTCTCCTGCAATTATCCCGAATTAGGATTTAATTAGAATAACTAGTAAGGCACAAAGTCTCTTACTGGATACTCTCAAACTTAATAAAAACACTTGCAACTAAAGCCCAAAGTCTTTAGCTCTAAGTAATTGCAACCGCTACTAACTATAGCAATCCTTCCTCTTGAAGCACAAAGTCTTCAAGAACCTGAATCAAATGCTAAAATGATTTACACAAGATAAACTATAAGTTGAATTAAAGATGATCAATCAATGCAACATAAGAATACATCAACTAATCTCAAGATTCACAACACAAAGTCTGAGAATTCTTGCTTCTTCTATTCAGTTCAGAAAATTTGCACCAAGAAACACAGTTTTCAAGACACAAGAGATCTTAGTATTGTCTTCTTGCACCCAACAAAAGATGAAAATACACAATGAGCTCACTCCTTTATATAGGTGAGGAGTAGAGGAAAAGGTGGAGAAATAAGGGGAAACCCTTAACCACCTTTTACTTATTCAAAAGATTATATTTGACTTAATCAATGTCACAAAGCCTAAAACAATTGCAACCTAATTACATGAAACTACTGTACAGGTAGATGTTCTCCTGTATTTACAACTTGTTCATGTTCTCCTGTATTTACAACTTGTTCATGTTCTACATGTAATCTGTCATAAAAACTACACCTATTCTATTAAAGCATATGCAAAAATGAGTGTTCATGACATTTAGGACCTATCTTTAGAGAGCATTTATAAAAGATTTGAATTTACTGAGAGACTCATGTACAACTCCAGGATCCAGTGCACCTGTATGTTGTGCAATGACAATTATTTTATGAATTGTACCTGCACACCTAGAAACGACCTTGTTGTACTCCCCAATATTCTAAAGATGGCTTCACAAAACTTTATAGCTTGTTAATTTATCAATCGTGCTTAAATCAAAGCTATCCACCACAAGCTCTAGGCGAATAACTCTTGCTAACTCTGTCATAACAACTTCTTCCTCAACCAGTTCGCCATTTTCAGCAGTCACTCTACATGTTAGTTCCTGACAACCATCACTGATCATGCTCTTTTGTTCACTGCACAAGCTCACAGTTGTTTTTATCTGTCACTAGTCCCTTAATGCCATTTTTTTATCATCAAGTCTGAGTAGTCGTAGTACATATCCAATGAGGATATGACTCTGTACTCACGTAGTGCATCTAGATTAGTGTCTGACATAGTCCTCCAAACATTCAAATCTTCCTCCAACACCTTCAGTTGTTGGTTGAATGATGTAAGGAGCTCATTCAAACTTGTGACAGTTTCCCTGGCATGTCTCAACACCCTGTAGGCATCTCAAATCACTTGCACACCCTATGATTCCAAATGACCACACCAGTCATCAATAGCCTTGGATTTTCTCTCAAGCTGCTCGGTATATCTTTTAGACTCTTCTGGGAGAGATGATGAGATGGGATCAACTTGTTGTGAGGAGTTCTTCATCTTCTCAATTGTTTCTAGAAGGCGTGAGTTATCTTCCTTCAACCGATTCTTCTTTTCCCATAGTTTGTCATTGCTTTTAGTAAGTAGAGAAACTGCATTAGCCTGACACCCCAACCGTGTTTGTTTACAAAATTCAACTTTGGTGACCTTTTAGTTAGTGGCCTGAAGTTCTTCAGGCGGTTTATCAACAAGTGGCTTAGCAACCTCAGCATATTTGATCCCATGCTCATCAACCACAACTCTGGAAACCATTGTTTCTTTTTTTTTTTTTCAAAGTCTTAGCCTTGTTGTGCTGACTAAAATCAAATCCTTCAGGAGGAACTTCCTGTTTCTTCCTGTTTTTAGTGATAGAACTCAGCCATGGAGGTAAAGAGAAAGAAGACAGCTAAGATGCTGAAGTAGTAGTCATGTTAGTCACTGATTCCACCTGTGCAACATTAGTGACTATAGTACGAGTCTCGGTCTAGATTGCTACCAGTGTCAAGCTACCCTATGAAACCTCGTCCATGAGCTACTCAAATTGTGCAGCTGAAGTGTGAAGCGGTGTCATAGGTGCATCAGACATAGAAGGAAAAGTAGAGTATGCATCAAATACATTCTCTAGGCTGCCATAGTGATCCTCTAGGGTATATGCTAGACCAACTGAAGAAATGGGTATAGCAGGCTTGATCAAAGAAGGATCCACTGGAGGTACATGCATGGTGGACAAAGAGTCCAAATCTGTATCGAGTGGAGACATGGGAGCTTCATCTGATTCAGGTGTCGTAGGTATTACTTCTACTCTTTGAGGCTGAGATACTTCTGGAGTGATAGTATCATGTAGCTCTTCTTCACTATGAAATAGCTAAATTGTTTCAGGCTCCACCTCTTCATTTGCTACCACAACTGGCTTAGGAACCTTGACTATAGCTTTTCCCCACTTGATGGTGAGATTTTCAATGCCTTTGATTTATGATGCTGAGGCATAATTCTTACCTTTCCCTAAAGCCCTTTCCCGGCTTGATTTTAATACATTTCAGGCCTCTTCTCTTTAACTAGATGTTGGTATTATGAAACCTATCCCAGATAGACATAGTTTCCTTCATTGACCATGAAGGTGGCAAAATGGACAAGCTCTCTACATGATGGTTTAGATAATTAGGATCCAGAATATCACCATCATCTTCAACTCCATTAGGAATCTGTGCCAAGTTAAAATCTACAATTTGCTTCACCGTCAATCGACAATAGTCCATTCTCCTGATATCAACCTCAGTACGAAGGTCAATCCAAATGTCCTCAAGGTGATGAATGTGCACAAATTGCCTTCTCATTTTGTTGTTCATGCCTCTCCAATCAAAGAAAATTTTGGCCATAAAATTCTTGAGAGTCATCTCCTGAAGTTCATACTCTATGCGTTTAGCCTTGGGAACTGTGTCCAAAGAGTACCTCCAATCTTGAGTGGATTCCATGAAGAAATACCTACTCTAGGCCTGTGTAATATTGACTAAAATGCCTGTACAACCATGAGTTGCCTTGCCAAGTCCATCAAAATGATTTGTCAATGGAATAGTGTGGCAAGGTGTAGGGCTCTCCCCGGAAATAACCAACTCTAAGAATTGTAAAGTTGGGAAACTATAGGAAGAGGCAACCATACTCATTCACCTTGTTCCAGGCCTCGTCTGATACCCGCTTCTTAGGAATCTCCTTGTCAAACAAACACATGTGGTGTCCATAGAAAGCATCCTGCACTCTTCGGTAATGAACTCAGATAGGTCTCAACATCAGCTGCTCATAATAGTCCCACATAAGCACCAGTGATCTATCTCCTCTGGTTGAGAGGTCAAAAATGGATCCAAGAGCAGAAGCAATACAATACGTAAGAATTCATGTAGGATGTGCAAGTGGTAGTACTTGAGACAACAGCTCACAGAGAATGTCACTGATCATCTCTCCCCAAAAGATCTTGTGCTTTGATCTGATTATCAAGGAGATAAACTTATACATCCATGGCTTGAAAGTGTTAGATTCCTCAAGGTGATTAGATCATTAATCTCATCTTTGAACTTTGATCGGTGAACACCATTAGGCCATCTTGACAAGTTGGGTCTCTTGCTGTCCAACCAATTTTCATTAACATATTTGATGCAATCATGTCTCCCATTATTCCGCCTTTCTAAGGCCTTTTGCTTCGTTATGTTCATAACCACAGGAGTAGGAGGGACTCTGACAATTCAGTCAATGGTATCAGGATCCAAACTGATGATGGTGTTTCCATCCTGATCTCTAATGGTTCTAGAGACGTAGAAAAAGTTCTTTGCACATGCCATAAAAGATTCTGGCTCTAGGCCAGCCACAAGAAACATAGCAACTAGATGGATGTAGCTTTGCCTGACATAAACCATTTTATCTTTGGTTGAAGTTTCAACCCTCTTGAGGAACTAACTCACCCATATCTAGATGACCAAGCTCTACATCCCGAATCCCATCCAGGTAAGAAGTTACTTGAGAAGGAGAGATGAAGTTTTGGTACTTGTCATATCGGCACTTCATCTTTTTCTCTTCCTTTCCTTTCGGAGAAACTACTCCCTCTGACATAGCAAGTGTATACACAAGTGAAATTGTTAAATGAAAATTCCAAAGTGAGTACCTCTTCATTTGATGGATCCATAGAACACTGATTTGGGATACAAATTGTATAGATTTGTAAGCATGCAAGTGGGGAAAAGGATTGGAGAGATTTTTAGCAGCAAAGGGTAATGGATTTTCGGCAAAATCAGCTCTTTAAATGAGGAAAAAACTCAAAAATGGGATTTTCTGGAGGTACTGCATATGAGCAGACAGCAAGCTTAGAGAAAGAAATGGAGCATGTATGCACATATATACAAATAGGAAGTTCATTTACTCACAAGTGGGGTTTTTATGTCCCACTGCAAGTTATCCGGAAGACACTTGATGCATACAAACGGGATTTTTAAGTCCTTTCGCAGCCTTGGAAAAAATGAGGAAAGTGTATGCAAAACACTTGAAAGTGGCTTTTTAGCTTGCATTGCATGATGGGGGAGTAACTTTCTCTTTTTGAGTAAAACAATTTTAAGAAGGGGGTTTTTAATCCTGATTTCACATGCAAGAGAAATGTGTATCTTGCATTGCAAATTTGAAGAATTTGGAAGTTTCTTGGGAGAACATGGGAAGATCACCATAAAAAACGTACAATCTGAAATTAAGATTGAAGATTTGCATTCACAAAAACAAACATATATACAAAAACTTGAAAAAGAAAACAAACAAAATCCTAGAAAATTTTGCAAAATAAAAGCTTACCTCTTCTTGAGAAAATCAAATGAAGAAGTCTTAGAGATCTTTGAAGAAATATTTCACAAATCCAAGAGATTTCGAATTTGGAAGAAGATCCCAAGATTGCAGCTATATAGCCAAAGCGTTTGATTAATTCTTCTTTGCAAATAAATGCATTTCTTTAGTCAATAAGAGATTCTTGACAAATGTCCATGATGGAGGATCAAAATGTAAAAGAATAGAAACAAGAAAGACTTATTCTAACCAAGGGTGGATGGCAGGAGGGGCCAAAGGCACTCCCAACTACCAAACCAGCTTGCACACACAATGCGAAAACAACAACACAGTGAGAGAAGAAACAACAAAGATCCTTTTTGATTATTTGATAAGACTCAATACATGTCGGGCTGTAAGGCCTTCCCATTTTGGGCCATATATATTCAATGAATTACAAATTGATCTTCATACATGCGAGGTCACAGACCTGCCTTCCAGATAATTCAATACTTCATCTTCTATTGCAATTTGATATCAAAATCCTACTTCTAAAACTGCCCCTAACCAAGACCATAGAAACAAATATATACAAGAGTCCACCAAAGAGGTCGACGCTCAAATCCACAAGTGAGACCCATATTTAGGTCCACACAGATCCCAAAGATAGACCCCACATTAATTAAGCCATGGAAATGAAATGCAGAAGTTGGCCACCAGATCCAATTCCAAAATGAACAACTCGGGCAAAGGTTGACAGAGCAACAGAGTGACTTGGGCAAAGAACACCCCGAGCAACAGAACACAACTTGGGCCAAGCATACTCGAGCAACAAAAGACAAACCCGAGCGACAAAAAATGAACTCGGAAGAAGCATGCTCGAGCAACAGAAACCTGAGCAACAGAGACCAACTCGGAACAAGCATACCCGAGCGACAGAGTACTTTACCGAGCAACCTCCAAACAAACTAAAGAACAAAAGAAAACAGATTTTTGGTTGAGCAGGATTGCCAAGGACCCAAGATGCTCTTGCATCAGACACCTGGGGTTACAAGAAATGATTCCCCGAATCATGTATCAGGTCCAACCTGAAATGCATCCAACTCAGATTTAGAAATCCAAAATGAGTCCTCAATCGGTCTGTTCTTCCACTTTATTAGATACTCCATGTATTCCTTGTCTCTTGTGCTTTTGCTAACTCTTTGTTTCAAAATCTTCTCAACTTCCTCTATCTGCTTCTTGGGATAATTAATTGGTACTGACACTTCTTCATCAGGTTCATGATACTCATATAACTCTGAAATATTGAATATGGGTGATATATCCATGTCATCAGGTAATTCCACTTCATAAGCATTTCCACTGTCAAATCTTCTTTGTATTTTGCAAGGACCAAATTTCTTCATCTTCAATTTTCCATAGGTTCCAATAAGAAATCTGCCTTTCTTCAAATGAACCATTACTGCATCACCAACTTCAAATGTTTTATGTGTTCTTGATCTGTTTGCACTATCCTTGTATTTTTTATTACTTTTCTCCAGCTTTTGTTTTACATCTTTATGCAAGGTCTCCATAAACTAAGCAAATTCTTTTGCTTCAACACTTCTTTTCTCTTCTCCTACAATATCTCTCAAGTCTGATATACCTCTAGGTTGTGTGCCATGAACAATCTCAAAAGGTGTCTTTCCAGTACTTCTATTTACTGAACTGTTGTATGTAAACTCTACTTGTGCCAACATCAAATCCCAATTACTTGGTGTGTCTCCAACTAGGCATCTCAAAAAATTACCCAAATGTCGGTTTACAATCTCTGTTTGTCCATCAGTCTGTGGATGAAATGTAGAACTATACTTCAACTCAGTATCCAACTTCTTCCATAGTATTCTCCAAAAATAGTTTACAAACTTACTATCTCGGTCAGAGATGATACTCGTCTGTAATCCATGCAATCTGACAATCTCCTTAAAGAAAAGATCTGCTATATGTATTGCATCTGATATTTTCTTACATGGTATGAAATGTGTCATTTTGGAAAATCTATCCACAACAACAAATACATAATCATTACCTCTTGCTGTCCTAGGTAAGCCAAGAACAAAATCCATGCTGATATCACTTCAAGGTTTCTTAGGAATAGTAATTGCTATATACAAACCAGTATTCTGACTCACTCCTTTTGCAACTTGACAAACTCCACAACTTTTCACAAATTTCTGAACATCCTTATACAACTGAGGCCAAAAATACCTTGCAATTTTTTATCAATACCAAAATGTATCCACTACTAGGTTTTTCCTTAATCAAATTAGTTCTCTTTGATCCTCTCGGTATGCAAAACTGAATACCTTTGAACAAAATATCTTCCTGAATGAAATAATCTTCATACTTGATTGATTTGAATTAGGTGCTCTGCACACTCTTCACTGCTCCGAAAAATCAGGATCATTTTCATACAAATGCTTCATGTCATCAAAACCAAGAACCTCAATTCTCATTTCAGTCAACAAAGATCTTCTTCTACTCAATGCATCAACAACTCGGTTAGAAACTCTACTCTTATGCTTTATCACAAATGTGAAACTCTATAAATATTCTACCCATTTCATGTCTTTGATTCAACTTATTCTGACTACCCAAATATTGTAAAGCCTTATGATCAGTATACAACAAAAATTCATTTGGCATCAAATAATGTCTCCATTTCTCCATAGCTTGAACAATAGCATAGAACTCTTGATCATAGACATAATATTTCCTTTTTGCATCATTCAACTTTTCACTAAAGAAAGCAACAGGTTTACCTTCTTGAGTCAACACAGCTCCAATTGCACTTCCACTGGCATTACATTCAACTTGAAATACCTTGTTGAAATCAGGTAATGCTAACACAGGTAATTCAACAACCTTCAACTTCAAAGTCTCAAAACTCTTATCAACTACATGTGTCCATTTGAATTCTCTTTTGTCTCCTCTCATTGTCTCAGTCATAGCATTACAAATAGAACTAAAAATTATAATAAACTTCCTGTAAAAACTTGTCAATCCATGAAATGATCGTACCTCACTGACATTCTCAGGTGTAGGCCAACTAAGTATAGCTTCAACCTTCTCAGGATCCATCTTCAAACCATTAGCTTAAATTACAAAACCCAAATATACAAGTTCTTCTTTCATGAAGGAACACTTCTTCAGATTTATCAGCAACTTTTCCTCTTTCAATCTCTGCAACACTTGCCTTATATGCATCAAATGCTCTTCTCTAGTCTTACTGAATATCATAATATCATCCAAGTATACAATCACACATTTATTCAAGAATTTCTTCAAAATTTCATTCATTAACCTCATAAAAGTACTCGGTGCATTAGTTAAACCAAAAGGCTTAACCAACCACTCAAAAACCTTCCTTTGTCTTGAAAGAAATCTTCCATTTATCACCTTTTCTGATTCTGATCTGATGATACCCACTCTTCAAATCAATTTTGGTAAAATATCTTGCTCCACTCAAACAATCCATTATGTCATCCATTCTTGGTATAGGAAACCTATACTTCACTGGGATCTTATTAATTGCTCTTGAATCAGTGCACATTCTCCATTCTTCATTCTTCTTAGGTGCCAACACAACAGGTACTCTACATGGAATCAAACTTTCTTGGATCAAACCTTTGTTCAACAATTCATGTACTTGTCAATTAAGCTCTTCATTCTCGGTCGGTGTTAACCTGTGGTGCTTTGTTCGGTAAACTAGCTCTAGGAATCAGATCCATACAATGACTGATATCTCTCATTGGTGGCAAACCATCAGGTACATTATCTGAAATGATCTCCTTGTACTCAGTAAGTAACTTTTCAACTTCTGTAGGAATTTCATCTTCTATATTCTTACTCGGTTTGTTAGGAATCAAATCATAACAAATATCATTTCTTTTCAAATCCTTAACAAACTGTCTACCTTCCATCAAACAAACTTTCACAGATGTACATTTCTCACCAACAGATTCTTCAACCAAAGGTAACAAAACTTGTTTCTTACCATCAACCCAGATAGAATATCTATTCAATCTTCTGTCATGTATAGCATGTCTATCATATTGCCAAGGTCTACCCAACAAAATATGACAACAATTCATTGACATAATATCAAACAATACCTTATCATGTCCCCTTTCTAGTTGACATGGATTTTTCAGCAGGATTAGTCTATTAATGGATCTCGTAGGCTAATGATGGTGATGAGAGAGTCGCCTGGCGATTATTTGGTGATTATTTGGCTTCGAGTGGAGTAAGGTTTTCCATTAGATTTTATTATTATTTCACTTTATGGAGACCTTATGTTATAATTTGATGTTGAGATTGCACTTTTTAATAAAGTAATATTTTATAAAGTGCAAATAACTTAAAG
>MU228194.1:960816-979237 GCA_018584345.1 Thuja plicata | reverse complement strand
ATCCGAGTATCCTATCTGATCAAATTCTTGATAAGAAGGAAGTTCTTGAATGTGAGTTATCTCCAAATCCTTTTTGTGAAAAGAAACAACATCTTGAGTATAGGGAAGATTGTGTACGTAAAGGCATTGAAGCAGAAGAGCTAAATCTAGTTACTTGTAGGGTTGATCAAATGCATGGGGATCTTCTATTTAGCAAGGACTACAGTGTACTTACTGACTTTTCTAAAGGTAAACAAAAGTCAAAGCATGTTAATAAAGAAATGAATGTTGTCCATGAGAGTGGTGGCATCGTATTCGGGAGATCCAAAGTATTACATGATCAAAATTATGTGTTCGATAGAGGAAAGAAGCAATGTTCATTTTTTTGGGGGCCTGGGGCCACCCAATTGAATGTTCCTATGAAAGTTATTCATGATCCTATTGGTATAAAGATAAATCTTAAAGATGAGAACCAAATCACTTTGCATCAGATTAAGTGTGGATACTTGGTCTGCTTCTCCAGAGATAGCTGGAATCTCGCTATGCTCATAGGGAGCATACGTCCCCAGAAAGAGCCACTAGTGGTACCCTAAATTTTGATAATTTAGAAGTCCCAATCCATTATCAAGAAGCATGTTTCTCCATACTAAAAAATATCAAAGGAAGGAATCTTTATGACAAATAAATAGAACTAACTAATCGAAGCCTTCAGAAAATGCTGGAATTTAGACCTGCTACAAAGATGATTTCGACAGAGGATAAAGATGATCGAATTTTAAAAATCTAAAAATGACCCAGTTCGGGAAATCAAATTTCCTATTTCCAACAGAAATATTAGTTTTTCATGAGGTGTTTTGGATTTTCGACCAAAGCCAAATCCGAAAGTTAGGTAGTTATTTTATTGTTTTTTCAAAATAATTTGTAATAAGAGTTGTGTCTTTTCACCCTAAAGTGGTGTGAAAGCCACTCAAACACATATATATACATAATGTAAAATGTAAAGAGAAGCGAATACAATATTATACACTTTCACATATTTGGATAGTTTTTAATCAACAAGTATAACATGAACCTGGATGTACTATTTTTTCAAAATTAATAAAGATAAGTCTTTTTTCTTTCACATGTGTAATAGTTTTATTATCATTTTACAATTAGTCCCTTGGATAAACCAATAGAACTTCTTCAAAGTGATAGTTTGATATGCATGCTTCCTTATTTGATTCATAGTCTCTATTTTCAATTGGTTTTCTCATTTTGCATGGTTAAATTCTGTTGATTGAGGCCTTAGTCAATTGGTCTGTCATCTGAAAAGTATTACCCTTTTGAAATATCTCTTAATTTGTTTTAGGTTGCATGTACATTCCATAACACCTTTGAAGTGATAAGTTTTCTTGTAAAACTGTCTTTGAGGTTGAACATAAGATTGGAATAATTTTGACTTTATTGCCCATGGTAGAATAAGACACTGGTCTAATCATTATTTGGATTATAGTTATTCAGTTTATTGTTTATAGTTTTAAGATATCTTATCTATCTATTCATTTCAAATTACATACACATTTGATTTAATAATAATTATATTATCATTTATTATTAAAAATTTATTATTATTATTAAATTCTATTTGAGAAAAGGGACATTACTATTAAGTTGTAAGAGACTAATAAATAAAGGAAATTTCAAGAGTTTTATGGCATCTTCAGCAAAGAATTTTAAAAAGAAGCTTGGGCTTCATTTTGTTGATGCTTGGTTTATTCATTTTTTTTTCTTTGGCAGAGTTCTAGGAGCTTCTTCTTTCAAATTTAGTTTCTTGAGGATGGAAACCCTTGGGATTTTCTCAACAGAATGGACCAAAACCCAATTCATTTCTTGGGAGTGGATTCACGATGGAATTTACACTTGTGCCAAATTGTAAGATTTCAAATCAATTTCAGAAATAAATGTGTTTGAGTTCATTTGCTATTTGAGGACAAGATTATGGTATTCTGAATAATCTATATTTTTTAGGATTTTGTGGTAAAATATTTGCTTATACTTTTGAATATCAATTGAATGACAATAACAAAGAGATCAACTAACGACAGAAATTCCTGACTTTTGCGAATATAATCAGTGAATGGTTATTGGAAATTGCTGTCGTTAGTTGATCTCTCTGTTATTTTCTTATGCATATAAACATGCCAACCCTAATTTTCTAGTTATCAGAATATTACCAAAACAACTGAAACTATGATAAGCATGCTTGTAAACTGTTTGTCAAATATCTCCAAGGCAATAATCAAACTGTATAACAAAATGTCAGTTTGATTAGAACTGTTAGCCATAGAGTTTACATTATTCTGTGTTAGTTATATTATGTATAGCCGACGGTACTTAGTTACTACCAGACGACAGTTGGGAATCGGTGGTGACGTTCGGTCACACCCCTTCGGGTTTATATAAGCAATGTACTTTCTCTTCGGAGAGAGAATATGTGAGAGCGAATATTGTAAATGTACTAAAGTTACGATTGATTAATAAAGATTATGGTATTCTCTCATCTATCTTATGTATTTGTATTTCCGTACAACATCTATGCATCAGTAAACTAGGTTACCCCAGCGGGTAAACAAGAACAAGTTTGATTCAATCTAGTAAAGGGATATTACAACCTCCAACATCCCCAACACTTTGGGTACTTTCAGGCTCTCACTTGTAATCCCTCTGTCCAATGGTCTGTAGCTGAGATCCTCCAATTCTAAGTTTCCTTCGATGGAAAGACTCTCAATGTGGTGGAGTATTTTTGTCAGTTCAAAATTTCCTTCTTCGTACTTTTCGTCTAACATCTATATGGACGATTGTCTTGCTTGGTCGGTGATGTACGTTTTGTCAAGGAATGGTAAGTCTTTGACAATTTCTTGTAATCTTCTTCTCTATTCTCTTTGTTTTGCAATTCTTAAAGATCACCTGATCACTTGGTCTTGACCACGCTGTGGCCTCTTCTCACCTTTATTGGGATCAAATGGCGTGAATCACGTAATGTTGACCCAATTTCTTAAGGCAACGATGCTAAATGTCTACTGCTATACCTAGTAAAATACATACATGGGATAATAATACAAATGACAGTGTGTACCAAATACAGGGGCAAACTATGTCTTAATTTAGAGTAATTTAGCAATTGCTCTTTAGTGCTTAAGTTTCACTTAGGCAGTTTCAGTTGTCTTAGGAAAGTTTCTATTTCCTAGCAGCTGCCCGTTTAGGGTTTCGACATCCTTTATAAGGATTGTCTTCTTTGTATTTCAAAAGGAGTTGTAAATCATTTCATTGTTGATAATATAGAAATCATTTCTGTCAACATGCATTTGCAGTCTCTGGCCTATCGGCCGCCTTAGCTCTTTCTCTCTTTCTGTCTTCTTCATTCTCGTAGCAGCTTTGCATGCAGGTGTATCTTGGTTGATTGACATTCTTCAATCTCAACACCAAATACAGGGGCAAACTATGTCTTAAAATATATCTTTATTCGCTCATAAACTTATTTCAAAGAAGAAGACCAGAGATGGTTGGCCAAGGATTACAATTTATCCCATTATATCTTCCTCCTTCCTTGGCAGTACACGGCATTTTTAAAGGACCTGACAGTTGCCAAAAGAAACACAATCGTCAAACAACCGGCATGACAACTACTTGAAAGTGATACCAAACTTAATACAGACAATTAATACATTGACGGATAACCGATATTATCAAACATAACAATAGGCATTTTATGCCAACTACATCCTCCATCTTTCTTGGAGAGTGTCAACATGCTCATGGAAAGGTAATTTGATTGTGGCAACGGGTTTTTGGAGCCAAGTCAAGTACTACGTCTTTATTGTTTGAAACCTCATTCTTCACTACAAGAGATGCATTTAAGAATTTCCTTCATTGTTCGTACAAGACCATAACAGAACATGAAAACAATAGACAGAAGTGAGCTAATGTATAGAAAATAATGCTTGTCTCAACCAAAAAATGAATGTTCAGCATAGCATCGGGAATGTAAAAAAAGTCCCATATATGTAAAACACATTAACATATATAAAATTATTTTTGAACTACTTAAGATGTCTAATATAT
This sequence comes from Thuja plicata, assembly GCA_018584345.1. Lineage (NCBI taxonomy): Eukaryota > Viridiplantae > Streptophyta > Pinopsida > Cupressales > Cupressaceae > Thuja > Thuja plicata. The sequence goes on along the minus strand of MU228194.1, from coordinate 975,154 downwards.
TAAATAATTCAAACTTTCCACATTCATATAGATGAGAAGATACTTTCCCTTGTTCAATTAACAATTTGAATACCTAGCGAAAACAAAAAGAAAATTGTCAAAGTGGCATTATAGAAGAATATAGCTCACCTGTAAAAAAGGTAAGTCTATGTCTTTGCCTTTTTCTTGTTGGCCTTAATATCTTCATAGCTTTGCTATGATTTCCAGTTGCAAAGTGTTTTGTAAATGTTTCCTCAATTCTCTCCAATAATTTATTAACCTGCAAAATCCAATTAATAGACTAAAAAATCTGATTACTAAATAAAGTACGCATACAATTCATAGTTTTCTGAAAATTCAAATGAACTAAAGTTTTTAGAAAAAATTGTAATTGATAATTCACATGATAATAACAATTTATTAATAAAGGAAATGATGTCACGTGTTGATTTAAAATAAAAGTTGAAGATTACAGAGGCAACTGATATTTCCTCTAAGTCATCATTTTTTTTGGCCTAGTTGCCTTCTATCTCAAAACATTTGCTACAGAATTCTACACTAGTAAGTTTACAGCAGTTTAAAGGTACCAGAAGTAACAATGGACACAAGAACATTAGATAAATAGGTCTTTTCATACAGGTAGTATCTTTACAATTGTTTGGTATTGGGAGGGCCTAAAACAACATACTTTCACTACCATATACATTTTTTAAATGACAATGTTTACGGTTATTGATTACACAACTATCAACAACCAAATCACAAAAAATAGATCATTACATAATGGCAACAAAACATAACAACTCAGCTACAACAAAACAATACTAAACCAATGGTCTCCATGCTCTGTGTACAATTATAACTCTCACACTAATCAATGTGACACAAAATAAAACAGCTATATTGGTACCCTATCATACTCAGCTTCCATACTACCTTATGTGGATTTGTAGTTATCAATCAATTAATAATTGTGTTAACCAATGTTAACTAATTTTTTCATCCTATCACATTACAAGGCCATATGTTCATGGTCCAATTTCGCAATTAACAATTCTTCAATATTGCTTGAAGTTGAACCATTCCAATTGAAGATGAATAAGTTTCCAATTAATGGTGACTCCAAAAGTGGAAATGTTAGTGCCCCTACAAAGCTCGATTTCATAGCCTCTTTTTGTAAGTTTCTTGTCAAGTATATCCTCAAATCATATGTCAAATGCCAAGATAACTAAAATCTCATCATGACCCTTTTTGGAATAATGTAATAATATTATTATTAACATTTTTGTGCTATTTTTTGTCAAAATATGGAATTTGGAAATGCTTTAAGGGCGTTTTGATTAAGTATTTTGTTGATTTGTGTTTTGTGACTACTCCAACATGTAGAGTAAAATACTAAGTATCCTATCCTCTCTTGAAACTTTAAATGCTAAATAATGTGACAAATGTGTGATCAAATGAAGCAAGCCCAAGGTTTACACTAGGAACTAGTGACTTTGTGTTGGATATAACTCAATTGAATTTGATGTGATATTGCTAGTAATCACAAAGGGACTTACGCTAGTCCTCCTGGACTTATGAATTCTTTTCCCTCAAAGCAGCTATAATTTGAACTCTAAACTAACTTGAACTTCGAATTAAAAACACAAGGATAAGGGTTTAGATAATCTAATCTACCTCTAACACCTAAAGATGATGATAACAATGGATGATGTTTGGATATTAGAATTTCTTAAACCAAGCTTTGTTTCACCATGCGGAAACAACTACACAAAACATGTTGCAATCTCCAAAGGTAATGAAGGATTTTCATATTGTAAACATTCATCTAAATACCCAATATTGCTGCAATCCAAATTAGCAACCACAATCAAACTTGTGCTTAATTGGGGTTCAGACTAATCATATACTACAACTTGCAATCAACAAACTAAAAATGGTATGAACCAAGGAATTCATCAAATATCTTCATATTTTTCCATTATAATGAATGAACTTCAATTTAAACTTGAGAAGTAGAAACCATGCAAAAATGTTGAAACAACACACAAAAATCCACCATATCTTTAATGAGAATTGTATATTAACTTCAACGGAGTCTTGGCAACAATCTCTGATCTCCTCATACTGCTATCACTACTCCTAATCTTCTAATTAATTTACAAATGACAAGGCCAAGCCTTTTATACACTTCTTAGCTATAATGAAGGAGCCAGATTGATTTGAAATCAATGACCAAGATAATTACAAGAAAACCCTAATTAGGGTTAGTTGCAACCAGTTACAAACATTAAATGTCATCCAATGAGATGATTACAAATTTTTTAAGTACATTGTAATGTCCTTGTTTTGAAACTGAATCATTAGCCATCAAACAACAATATCACAACAAATAGAATTTGACAATTAGAAGAAAGGATAGGTTGATCAACGATAGACGATCATTAAATACCGGTGTAACACCGACGCGTGGGTACGTCGGTGCGGGCGTATGTCGGGAGGACGATGGTAAGGGGTTGGTGTGGGGGGAGGGGGGTGCTTCATATAGTATACATATAGAACTTGAAATTCTAATTATGAAATGATGGCTCAATATAACATACCAAATTGGTTCTTGGAATCTTGAAATACTTGAACATACCAAAATTGCAACATGAATCAAAACCATTGAATATTCAAGATAGTAACATAGTAACATAATGATAAAATTATATTAGTTCTATCAAAGATTCAAAATTCATTGTTCAAATTGGTACTCAATATCCGTAAAAGTAACTTCATGATGCTGGTACAGGAGTGCAGTCTGATGATTCATAAGGATGAGGTGCAGTCTACTCAATATGTCACATAGTACCAAAGCTTTCTAGTCCCGACTGAAGTGGAGGATCTTAACAATCCCCTGAATAGGTGCCATATAGCTTCCAAGGAACAGGTGGATGCTAATACAGTTCACAGTGTACAGGGGAGCCCATAGAGTGGGAAGCAAGAGTAAAAGAGGCACGAGAAAATGCACAGGCCAATAATGCATGGACCCCAAGGGACAATAACAGCCAAGATACTAGTTTGGAGTAACTCACAGTTCTGTTTACTTATCTTTTTTGATGTAATTATGTAAAGATCTCGGAGTCTGAACAATATACTTTGATAAGTATAGGTTATAGATTTGAAACTGATAACACTCCCCCAATTTTGTAATTGTATATGTTATGGGGGTTGTGTATAGTTATTGATAACTGGTAATGGAACCTGCTACTCGATTGTATCTTTTGATAAACTATCTTAATAGAAAAAAATTCATTGTTCAAATATCATAAAGATGATCATGATTACAATGAGTAGCATGATATTAATAGTGATAGATATCAAAATGAGTACAAAATCATGTCAAATTGTAAGGGAAGGGAGGCCTCTAATCATCCCCCAAGCCAAGGTCCTCATCACTAGAACTACTAGACTCCTCATGGTCAAGTTCTGCCAACGGAACACCAACTAGCCCTACATCAGCTTCTGCTGCAACCTCATCCTCATCAATCTGAGATGGATCCTCTGGCTCTACATCCCATCGTGCTTCTGGTCTCTCTTTGTACACGCGTGTCCAACAATATACGATACGCAAAACACTCTGTACAACAACTAGCTTCTTTTCTCTCTTAGAGGTAAGTTTCTTCCTCTTAATAGAGTGGATGAAGCTATAAGTAGACCAGTTCCTCTCTCCAGCTGAGGAATTAGAAACCTGAGAGAGCAAACAAATGGTCCTTATGAGAAAATAAAAAAGTAAAACTCTCAAGTGTGGTAATCTTTTCCCTCTATGATTCATGACATTTCTATAAAAAAATTGAATGCTTCTGTGCCATAGTCTGATGTCCATCTTTGCCAAATCCGAGTAACCTGGAGCATAATAAGTTGTAACATAATGTCATAAATATACCCAATAGTAAAAATAAAGTTATATCTAAACTCTAGATAGTAAATAACGAATATTGCATTAGAAATTACATGTAAGAGTGACAAATTCCATCCACTCGGAGCGAATCTCACCAACAGTATCACCATCATACATCTTACCAATGCACCTAAAGAACCCAGCCTTCACCTCGTCATCCTGAAGTGGTGTAACTCTACCAAGCCTAGGCATGTACCACTTAGGATTCAATGAATAGGAAGCCATGTGCAAAGGAGTGTTCAAATTCTCCCATTTGCGGTGAATGATAGGTTGAATATGTTCATTGTAGAATGCTAAAGTGGGTTCCCTCATGCACAGAAGCCCTCATCTGGCCAACCATGGAATCGATGCACTCATAAACCTCTCCAAAGGAAGGTGCATCCCTATCACGATATCTGATCACCTCAAAAATTGGAATAATGATGGAGACTATGTATTTTGCATCACTCCAAAACTAATCACTCTTCGCTGTCTCCTTCACCCTCTTCCCCTACTCTATTTTGGACTCAGCCCACCAATTCCATTCTTTGTGTCATAACCATGAGTTGCAGTTGCTTTTGCAACTCAATCATTCTCTCCAAGAGAATGCAATATGATGCATATCTAGTCTCGATTGGTTTCAAGAACTCCTTCACGAAGCTCTTGAAGAGTGCATTAGAAGTGTGGTGATTGCAGATAAACATCTGCACATCTTTCACATCATTAACCACTCCTTTAATCTAGTCAATCTTCCCCATGTCCTTGGGTGCATTGTTCATGGCATGCACACAACATGGAGTCCACAAAATATGTCTACAGGCTTCCTCAACAAGCCTCCCTACAACTTTGCACACATGTGATGCATTTATCACTACTTGGACCACATTTTGTGGCCCAACCTCCTTAATGGCCTCTCTAAGGACTTGAAACTGAAATCTTTGTGATACCCTGAACAATCAATTGCCCTCTGAAAGTATGGGCCCTTAGTGAATGTGGCCATGATGTTGATGAGTGGGCGATGTCTAATGTCCGTCCACCCATCTATAATTATGCTGCAACCTGACTCCATCCAACATGCCTTCATCTACTCCATCAAAATACTGATCTTGTTATACTACCTATCTAAGATCGTGGTCCTCAATTTGTGCTCACCTTGTGGCACAAATGATGGCTCTCCCTCCTTCGCCACCAAGGACATCATCTCCTTATAATAAGGAGATCGAGCTACATGCAATGGTATGTCATTGGCAAAGAAGAATGTACTAATGACATCATGTAACCTTTCTTTCTGTGCACATTAAACAAATCAGAAATGGGGTTACTAGAACTTCCTACCTTGTGTTTCCCCCTAATGCACTCCCTTGTTGAACTCTAAATGGATGAAAGTCGAGAGGCTGATTTTCACATAGTACCCACTCTCTGATGGAAGATGCGCGTAGAAGTATCTCGTTGCCCCTATAACTGTTGAATTGCTTGAACCTGTTGCCTAGCAGCCAAAGACTTAGGCACTGGAACTTCACTATCATCAAGAATGCCTCACATTTTGTTTATTTCAATTCTAAATTTGACATTTTTAACATCTAACAAGAATTTGCATGCCCTCACACCATATCTAGTTCAAAAGAGAAGGTGTGAATTAACTCTAGTAATGCGCCCAAACCATTTTGTGCCACAAAAATTACATTTCCATCTTCTTGTGCCACCACTTGGATTTGTTAGGGGTGAAACTCTTATTACAAATTGTTTTAGAGGAGACTTTGTATCATAAGGACCCCTAGCAGATGGTGCCAAAATCTAAGAGGGACAATCAATAGAAGGTATTCCTAGTGCGACATAAGTAGATTGGGCTTCTGGATCAGCCTCAGGGTCATCTTCCTCATGCCCAGACTCATACTTTGATAAACTTGCACCCTCAGAATTCAATTCTATGTCTTCTCCACTAGAGGCGATTTAGACACTGCATTTCACAAAATGATAAAATTCAACCTAATTAGTATTTAAAAAAAATAAAAATAAATTGTTAAATAACTAGTTTGAAGTTTCAACCTAGTTTAGAAATTGAAATACGTTTCAGCCTAACTTAATAACAAATTTTTTTAAATAACAATGCATTCAAAATTTCAAGCATTTAGTTTTGTTTTTTTAAACAACAATGCATTCAAAGAATCAAAGCTCAAACAAGTTACAAAAACAAAAATACTTTCAACAAGAATGAAGAATCTAAAACAATGCATTCAACATTTAGTTTTAGAAAGAAAAAAATCTGAAAATAAAAAATTTAACAAAAAATTGTGAAAACCCTACATTGTGCTTGATGACTCTTGATCTTCTTGCTTCTCTTGCTCCTCTTGATCTTGAAATTACTTGCAAAATCACTCTCCAATCACTCTTTCAACTCTTTTTCACTCCTTCCTCTCAGCTGTTGCAAAAATATGAATGCCAAATGTGAATGCCAATATGAAGGCTTAGAGGACCTTATATGGAACCCACATCATTTTAGGGTTCCTTAGGAACCAATTAGGAAAATAAAAAATAAAAAACAAAAACTTTAAAAAATTTCACTTTTTAATGCCCGCAGTCAGCCACACCCCATCACGTCCCGTGGACGGTCAAGGTACTTCTGGAGGTACACACGTGTTGTCCCGGAGAACCTGAGTTTTGGAGTAGCCACGCGGTGCAGGGACAGGTGCAAGTGCAGTTGTCGTAAGGTGGAGCTCGAGCGGCGACTGGGGTACTTCAGTACGCGAAGTACCCATCTCGGGAACATCCCAGTACCAAATACTCTAGGGCTTTTGGCCAGGTACGCGTCGTCGGGTTTCACTGTTAAATACAAAGGAATATCATCAAGACATTCATATCTAGTCAATTGATCAAAGAGATCAAGAGGGGAAAGGGGCCGCAATAAAGGGAGAATAGAAAAGGGCACCCTATTGTAGTGGCAATTAAGGGAGAACTACTATAAGGGAACCTTAATGTGCTTTGATTAAGGGAGAACAACTAAGGGCACTCGATTGCTAGCACATTTTCAAGGTTGCAATTAAGGAAGAATCACGAAGGAAACCCTATCATAGTGATAGTTAGGGGAGAACCGCTATAAGGGCACCCTAAAGCATTGTAATTAACGAAACCCTATTGCAGAAGTAGTTAAGGGAGAACCGCTGAGGGCACTCTTTTGTAGTGGCAGTCAGGGGAGAACTGCTATCAAATCACCCTACTACATGATGATTAAGTGAGAACTGCTAAGAGAACCCTACTACATGGCAGAGATGACAGTTTTAACGGCCTAGAAAGAGATAAAGTCTCTCCCAAGGATTATGAGAATGGATACACCAAAGTATTAGGTATCCATAAGGCCTAGGAAGAGATAAAGTCTCTCCTAAGGACTATAAGGATAGGTACACCGTATAGGGTATCCATAAGGTTTGGTAAGAAATAAAGTGATGCAGAGGGTTTGACAATCTAGTACCTTTCCTCTCTCCTAGGTGCTTGTTTGACTTAACCAACCATCCAATGGTTGTTCTTTGTTGGTTCTTCCACCAATTAGGATCTCCAAGACCCTCTCCACCAACTTCTCCTCCAAGGTATAGCTGGTTCTTGGAAGACTCCAAGATTTGTAAGCTCAACTAGTCCAACTAGTTAACCAAAAGCTTAGCTTTCTTCACTACAACTCCACCTAGATTTCCAATCCTCTACCTAGGATCTTCCCACACACTGACTGAGATTCTCCATACACTTCTTAACCCTTCCTTGGTCATTCTGCATCCATCCAAACTCTCCAAGATGCCTCGCCAATCCAATTGGTCTTTGACTCACTAGGAGGGCTAACTGCTCAACTCCTTGTAGGTCTATTTTCACTGATTTTGGCCTATTGCTTCCAAAATCCCCAAGTGACCCCACAAAAAAACTTGAAAATCTTCAAGACATCATACAACCCTATCAGAATCCAAAATCCTGACCTCTAATGGCACCCAAAACTCTACTTTCTTGCAGGCCCTAGTTTATGGCCTATTAATTAGGCCTCTGGACCAGTGATCAAGAACAATTGCAAAACTTGTCTCCCTTGATTGATTCACCTCCAACCACCATTGAATCCTTTTAGGAGACTATCTAGTTCATCTAGTAATGCCACTAAGTCTTTCCCAAAAGGTCTTGGGTGCTCACACAAATTCGATCTCCTCCCTGTCCTGGCTCACCTGGTTTCACCAGTCAGCCATAGGGCTTCATCTTTGGCCTATGAAATCCAAAGAGACAACAAAAAAGAAACCTAAAAACCTATCTATAGACCTAACCCTAAATTCCCCATGGTTTCAGACACATCCACCAAAGGAAAACTAGGTTAGAGCCAGTTCTAACAAGGTAACACTGTTTAAGTCTCTATCAGACCAGTGACCCTAAAAAATGTACAATTTAACTTCAGTGAACTTCAAATCAATCTACCTATTGCATATGAAAGCTGAAAGGAAACACTACACAAACATGGAGCCCAATCACCTATGCCAATCCGTATAGGACCGTACAAAAGCAAAGACAGTGCTGATTATGCATATAAGGATACAGTCATCCGTACAATGGTGTCAGAAATAAGTGTCTCAATCCAAAATATCATTAACCTTGTCCAAACATTGATCCCATGCTCATATACCGAGCATGGGTAGTTACAATTCAGTTTAACCATATTTTGTCATTTCTTGCAAATGTTGCTCGAGCAACTTTCAAAGTTGCTAACAACTTTTTGCATTTTGAAACATTTTGACTTTCTAAGTCAACTCGATGCTTGATGTTGACTCCTAGGTCCCTAAATAGGATATGTAGGGTCCTAAAACATACCACCATCCCATGTTGCCCTAAAAAGACAACTTTGCCATAAATTGAAGTCAAAAGACCCAAAACCCCTATTGAGCACTAAAGCCCTTACAAACTTGAATTTAGACTAACACTGCTTCCAACCTTTTGGAACTTATTCTACCACTCACACAAACTCCTAATCCAACCCTAAACAACACTAAAGCATCAAATAGGGAGGTGCCCTGCACCATACTCCCTTGGACAAAATAACTCATGTCCCTTGAGTTAGGAGGTCTTCAAGAGTGACCCCATCTTTCAAAATCTCCAGCTTTGTCATCCAAGTAGCCTCAGCTTCAGGTAGTCCATGCCACTTGATGAGATACTCCTTGTAGTTACCCTTCCTTGTATTCTTTATCACCTTAGTGTCCAAGACACTTTCCAATTGCAATGGCTTTGGGGTAGGCAAATCTCTCACCCAATCATCTTCCTCCAAATCTGTAAATGTGGACTGACCTATGTCTAGGGGTGCTCCCTTGTAGGGGTATAAGTCACAAACATTGAAAATAGGTGAAATTCCCAAATCAGGGGGCAATTCCACTTCATAGGCATTCTTGCCATACTTATGTAAAACCTTCAGTGGTCTAATCTTCTTCATGAGTAGCTTAGTTGGTTGGCCTTTAGGTAGCCTCTCCTTTCTGAGGTAGGCAAGTACTAGATCCCCAACCTTGAATTGCAAGTCCCTCCTGGTCTTATCAGCTTTGGTTTTGTACTTCTCCATTTGTCTTTGTAAAGTCTTATTGACTTGATCATGCAGCTCCTTCATTTTCTCTGCAAATGATTCTCCTTGTGCACTCCTCTTGTCCCTCAAACTGAGATCCCTCAGCTCCAAAATCCCTCTAGGATTGACCCCATCAACTATTTCAAAGGGGCTTTTACCTGTACTCCTATTAATGGAGTCATTGTATGTAAACTCTGCATGTCTTATGATATGATCCCAAGACTGTCCATGTTGTTTAGTCAAACACCTCAACAAATTTCCAAGTGACATGTTCACCACTTTTGTTTTCCCATCTGATTGTGGATGGTAGGTTGAGGAGAAAGACAAATTAGTTCCAAGCAACTTCCAAAGAGTTCTCCAGAAGTGACCCACAAACTTTGTATCCTTGTCACTGACAATATTCAAAGGCAAACCATGAATTCTTACAATATCCCTAAAGAAGAGTCCTGCAATCTAAGAAGCATCATTTGTTTGCTTGCATGGAATGAAGTGTGCCATCTTGCTGAAATGGTCTACCACCACAAACACACTGTCATGTCCTCTAGGTGTCTTTGGTAACCCCAAAACAAAATCCATACTAAGGCACTCCCAAGGCCTTTGGGGTATAGATAGTGGTTGATACAACCCACTATTGCTGCTTTGTCCTTTTGCCCTCTGACAAATTTGACATTTCTCTACAAATCTCCTCACATCTATCTGCATCTTAGGCCAATAGTAATGCCTATGCACCTGCTCCAATGTTTTATCCACTCCAAAGTGGCCTCCCAAGCTTCCTTGGTGTTTTTCCTTCAAAATGTTTTCCCTCATTGAGCACTGAGGTATACACATACAATGACCTTTGAACAATAGGCCTTCCTGCAACACAAACTCGCTGAAATCCACCTTGAACCCCTGCTGAAAATTTACACAAGCTTCATAAGCTTCTTTGAAATCTTTATCTTCCTTGTAGAGGTCTTTCAATCATCCAATCCTACACTTTGTAGTTGTATCTCCTGGATTGTGAGTAATCTTCTACTAAGAGCATCTGCAACCTTGTTTCTAACCCTCTTCTTGTGCTTAATAACAAAAGTATAAGCTTGTAATGATTCTACCCACTTCATATGCCTCTGATTTAGTTTTTCTTGTCCATTTAGGAAACTTAAGGCATGGTTATCAGTATAGACCACAAACTCCTTAGGTAATAGGTAGTATCTCCACTTCTTCAAGGCTTGTACCATGGCATATAACTCCAAATCATAGGTGGAGTACTTTTGTTTTGCCTCATTCAACTTCTCAGAGAAGAATGCCACAGGGTGTCCCTCTTGGCTTAGCACTGCTCCTATAGCCAGCTTGCTAGCATCACACTCTACCACAAAGAGTTGATTAAAGTTAGGGAATCTATGTGTAGGTAGCTCTGCAATCCTCTTTTTCAACATCTCAAACCCCTGGTCTGCTGCTACTGTCCATTCAAATTTGCATTTGATTCCACCTTTTATGGTGTTCAGAATTGGGGCACATACATGACTAAAATTTCTCACAAATTTCCTATAGTAGGAGGCCAACCCATGGAAACTCCTAAAATCTCCTATGGACCTAGGTGTAGGCCATTCCAAAATGGACTTAACCTTATCAGGGTCCATTTTCATACATCCATTAGCAACCACAAAACCAAGGTAGACTAGTTCAGTTTTGAGAAACTCACACTTTTCTTGATTTATCATCAACTTCTCTTGATGTAGCTTTCTTAAGACCATCTCGAAATGCTTCATGTGATCCTCCTTGGACCTGCTAAATATCAGAATATCATCAAGGTAAACTATTACAAACTTACCAATAAGTTCTTCCAGCACTTCATTCATGAGCCTCATGAATGTGCTAGGTGCATTACTTAGGCCAAAGGGCATTACTAACCACTCATATAGACCCTCATTGGTCTTAAAATCTGTTTTCCACTCATCACCTGGCCTCACCCTTATCTGATGATACCCTGACTTTAAGTCCACTTTAGAAAAGTAACAAGATCCTCCTAGATTATCCATCAAGTCCTCTATCCAGGGCATTGGAAACCTATATCTGATTGTGATCTTGTTGATAGCCCTGGAGTCTGTACACATCCTCCATTTGCCATCTTTCTTAGGTGCAAGTACTATTGGCACAACACATGGGCTCAAACTCTTCCTTATCAACCCTTTATCCAACAAATCTTGGATCTGTTTTTCTATCTCTGCATTTTGGCTTGGTGTCATCTTATATGCAGCCTTGTTTGGCAAGTTTGTTCCAGGAATAAGGTGAATCTGATGACTCACATCCCTCATAGGTGGTAAGGCACTTGGCAAGCCATTATCTACTATGTCATGATACCTCTCCAACAAAGCTTGTATCTCTGGTGGCAAACAAACTTTCTCCTTAGTCTCCTCCTTTGGTTTGATCACTACTGCACAACATACTCCTTTCTCATTTTTCATGGCCTTTAAAAACTCTTTCCCACTCAATAACATCACACTTGTCCCCACATGCTTCTCTTCATTGGGTTCTTGCAATGGATCCATTTGGAATTTCTTTCCTAGCTTGGTGATAACATAATTGTTCTTCTCTCCACCATGTATTGCTTTGACATCATACTTCCATGGACGTCCTAGGAGTAGATGGCATGCATCCATAGGCAGTATGTCACATGGGACCTTGTCCTTATATTCCCCAATCTCAAACTCAACCATAGTTTTCTCATCTACCACTATTTGTTGACCCTTGTTCAACCGTGAAACCTTGTAAGGTGTGGTATGAGGTATCCTTCTCAACTTCAACTTCTCCACCATCTCAGTGGACACTATATTCTCAGTGGATCCAGAGTCCACTATAACCTTGCAAATCTTCCCATGAGACCTACAAGTTGTCTTGAATAAGTTCTTTCTTTGGGGTGGCTCTATGGTGTTAGGTACCTTCAATAAGGTTATCCTTAACATCAAGTTTTCTCCATCTAGTACTGGCCTTGCCTTGGAAATGGGAGAAGTAACACTTTGAGTGTCATCTTCTTGAACTAACTGATTCCTTCTATCCCCCACTGAAGATGAGGAAGCCTTCTCTAGACACCTGCCCATTGTGTGACCCACTTGGTTGCAATTATAACACCTACCAGTGAAAACTGGATTAGATCTCCCTTGGGGCTGGAACCTACCTCTTGGTGATCCTCTACCTCTATATCCTCCCCTTTGAAAGGATCCTCTATACTAGTTTCCTCCACTACTATCCATGTACTGACTGTCTTCTTGTCTACTAGGGCTCTGTCCTCTACCAAAGTTACCCCCGCCTCTCTGAAAACCTCTGTTATTGCTACCACCTCTTCCTCTTTGATGGAAGTCATTTCTTCTTCTTGCTTTATCCTCTTCTCTCAAAGAGAACTGGAAGCATTTGTGCATACTGTCTGGTGCCATCATGCTAATCTCATCTTGAATGCCCTGTCTTAACCTATTCAGGTACCTGGCTACCTTCTCCATTTCATCTTCTTGTGTACTAGCCCTTAGGCTTAGTTTATGGAACTCCTTTGTGTATGCACTCACTGTCATCTCCTTTTGTCTTAAGTTCTGCAACTTTTGATATATTTGTATTTCATAATCAGTGGGCAAGAATTGTGCCCTCAACCTTATTTTCATTCTCTCCCAAGAAACAATCTTTTTCATCCCACTACTCACTCTTTTATCCTGCATCATGTTCCACCACACCAATGCAGATCCTTTGCGTCTAGCCTTAGCATAGCTCACTCTCTTCTCCTCTGCTACCTCCTATCAAATTGATTATCTATGGCCTCTAGCCAATCCAACAACTCCTCTCCATTCAAACTACCACACTAGTATGGTATGTGTTCCATGCTATCCTTGTTTAAATATTTGAAGGCATCTAAGAATACCTTTTGCTCCTTGTCTATCTCAGGTTCTTTTCCCTTGTTGGATGACTACTCAGTTTGACTATCATCATCCCCATCACTTTCATCACCCCATTCAGTGATCTTTTAGCTTTTTGTCTCGGACACATGAGCCTTCTCCAAGAGGCCCTATACCAATTCTACTATGGCATCCCTACTCATTGCCTTAGGAGGCATGTTTTCAACCTCTTAAATCTCTTGACTCTCCTCCCCTTCACACATACACAATCTCTAAGCTATTTGAGCTCTGATACCACTTTAATGCAGAGGGTTTCACAATCTAGTACCTTTCCTCTCTCCTAGGTGCTTGTTTTACTTAACCAACCATCCAATGGTTGTTCTTTGTTGGTTCTTCCACCAATTAGGATCTCCAAGACCCTCTCCACCAACTTCTCCTCCAAGGTATAGTTGGTTCTTGGAAGACTCCAAGATTTGTAAGCTCAACTAGTCCAACTAGTTAACCAAAAGCTTAGCTTTCTTCACTACAACTCCACCTAGATTGCCAATCCTCTACCTAGGATCTTCCCACACACTGATTGAGACTCTCCATACACTTCTTGACCCTTTCTTGGTCATTCTACATCCATCCAAACTCTTCAAGATGCCTCACCAATCCAATTGGTCTTTAACTCACTATGAGGGCTAATTGCTCAACTCCTTGTAGGTCTATTTTCACTGATTTTGGCCTATTGCTTCCAAAATCCCCAAGTGACCCTACAAAAAAACTTGAAAATCTTCAAGACATTATACAACCCTATCAGAATCCCAAATCCTAACCTCTGATGGCGCCCAAAACTCTACGTTCTTGCAGGCCCTAGTTTGTAGCTTGTTAATTAGGCCTCTGGACCAGTGATCAAGAACAATTGAAAAACTTGTCTCCCTTCATTGATTCACCTCCAACCACCATTGAATAATTTTAGGAGACTGTCTAGTGCATCTAGTAATGTCACTAAGTCTTCCCCAAAAGGTCTTGGGT
>MU228194.1:944431-960766 GCA_018584345.1 Thuja plicata | reverse complement strand
TGATCAAGAACAATTGAAAAACTTGTCTCCCTTCATTGATTCACCTCCAACCACCATTGAATAATTTTAGGAGACTGTCTAGTGCATCTAGTAATGTCACTAAGTCTTCCCCAAAAGGTCTTGGGTGCTCACACAAATTTGATCTCCTCCCTGTCTTGGCTCACCTGGTTTCACCAGTCAGCCATAGGGCTTCATCTTTGGCCTATGAAATCCAAAGAGACAACAAAAAAGAAACCTACAAACCTATCTATAGACCCTAACCCTAATTTCCCCATGGTTTCAGTTACATCCACCGGAGGAAAACTAGGTTAGAGCCATTTCTAACAAGGTAACACTGTTTAAGTCTCTGTCAAACCAGTGACCTTCAAAAATGTATAATTTAACTTCTACTGAACTTCAAATCAATCTACCTATTGCATATGAAAGCTGAAAGGAAACACTACACAAACATGAAGCCCGATCACCTATGCCAATCCGTACAGGACCGTACAGAAGCAAAGACACAGTGCAGAATATGCAAATAAGGATATAGTCATCCGTACAATGGTGTCTGAAATAAGTGTCTGAATCCAAAATATCATTAACCTTGTCCAAACATTGATCCCATGCTGATATACCAAGCATGGGTAGTTACAATTCAGTTTAACCATATTTTGTCATTTCTTGCAAAAGTTGCTCGAGCAACTTTCAAAGTTGCTAGCAACTTTTTGCATTTTGAAGCATTTTGACTTTCTAAGTCAACTCGATGCTTGATGTTGACTCCTAGGACCCTAAATAGGATATGTAGTGTCCTAAAACATACCACCATCCCATGTTTCCCTAAAATGATAACTTTACCACAAATTGAAGTCAAAAGACCCAATACCCCTATTGAGCACTAAAACCCTTAAAAACTTGAAGTTAGACTAACATTGCTTCCAACCTTTTGGAACTTATTCTACCACTCACACAAACTCCTAATCCAACCCTAAACAACACTAAAGCATCAAATAGGGAGGTGCCTTGCACCATAAAGTCTCTCCTAAGGATTATAAGGATGGAGACGCCTTATGTGGGTATCCATAAGGCTTGGGAAGAGATGAAGTCTCTCTGAAGGATTATAAGGATGGATGCATCGAAGTATAGGGTATTCATAAGGCCTGGCAGGAGATAAAATATCTCCCAAGGATTATAATGATGGATGCAACATGCGTGGGTATCCTAAGGCCTAGGAAGAGATAAAATCTCTCCCAAATATTAAAGGATGGATAAGTAAATGATATCCATAAGGCCATAGGAGGAGAAATTTGTAATGAGATGGTGACATAGCTTAAGGATTGTTCTAGAATGACCGTAAGGAAACTAGAGCCCGAGGAGGTTCTCCCAAGAGAGTTAAGAACCTGATTATATACTCTTCCCAAGGATTAGGAAGGAAGTGAGATGGGGAAGGAGTAGTCAGTATTCGCCCAGTAGAATTAGAGTAATTTCTCACGGACTTGGTGTAGAAATGGCTCAAGACAAGGCTCCCTTTCCACTTACCTTTATTATGTGAAAGAATCTAGATGCTTGTATATATACATATATGTGTGTGTGTGTGTGTGTAGAAGGTTTCTAACTCATGTGCAAGCTCATCCATCAAGGACTATTGCAAACAAGACAAGCGCCCTAATAAGGACAATGTGAGATTATTTGATTCAAATTTTGGGATGATATTAGAGTTGCACAACATATTTAAATTAAGTTTGGCATTGCGTGGGGACAAACAATTTAGGGAAGGAAAAAATATAATGTCCTCATTTTGAAATAGGATTTAATAAATAATCATTAAATAACAAGATTTTAATGAATAAATAATAATATTAAAATATAAAAAATAGACAAATGAATAAATAATAGTAAATTATAGAAAATAATCTAATAATTAAATAAATAGTAAATAAATAATAGATATAATATATATTTTTATATTAGAATAAAGTATCAACTGTATAACAATAAGTAGTTGTTTGAGGACCATATTCGACCATAAGCAACACAAGAGTAGTGTTGTAAATTAACCCATAATTTTTTTTATCTAAGACATATACAATTTAGCAACCAGGAGTACTATGTTGCATTATACCAAAAAAATAGCCTATATGATGACATATACATTTCAGTTATTATATATTTACTGCATTACGATTCATCCCAGCCATCATTGTTGCTTCTATGTTCATAGTTGTTCCAGCTATCATTATTATTGTTGTTCCACCCACTGTTATGTGTTTATTCCTGGTTACCAGTCCTAATTCCAACATCGGCTTCCCTGTTTTGAATACTTGGCTGAATATTTTATTGTGCTAAGTTGATCCTAGAATCATGTGTCTTCCTCTTGGTTCCCTTCAGTATATAAAGAAGACTAGATGTCATTCCTGTAAATGATCATTGCTCCTTCTCTTATCAGTGTCGGGAATCTTTCTCTTGGGACTTCAATAGTGGCGATGAACTGTGAGACAATGTATAAATGTGTGAGTTTGATATTAAACTCAGTAAGATCCCTTTTCCTGTCTTGGAAAATCTCTCCGTTTCTCTATTTCCAAATGGTCCATAGGATTTCAACAATTAAAACAAACCATGAATTGTTCATCTTGCAATCAAAGGCTTCAACAAAACTAGTAATGACCTCATGCCAAGAAAAGTTGTTAGGACAATTCCAAGAAAAAGAATGACCAAGGAAAAGTTGAACGTTTCAGGACATTTACAAATAGAGAAAGAAATACATTGATAACCACAATGAGAAAGAAAGGACCCAACAAGTTTTTAAGGAGAAGCATCCAACGGAAACAAATAACTTTAGGTTCAACATGTGAGTGCTAGAAAAGTTCAAAAATGAAGTTCCATCTAGAGTTTGTCCAATTAAGATTCCAGTTTTGATTTATTCTATTGATGATCCCTACATCCTCTTTTATCATGTTGTATATCTGCTTACTGGAAAAATCAGTCAATAACTTACCATTGGTCCATTTAATTTGGTCAAGCATCTGGTTAGAATTCAATTTTTTTCCTGGAAAAAAGCTTCCCACAGCTTTAGAAATAAGTGTAAGTTTTTTTCTAAAAATTTGGAATGTTATATTTAGCACTGAGATCTGTCTAAGAACCTAGTTTCTTATCAATCAATACATCCTAAATGAGAGAGATTCCTTTTTGATGCCAAATTTTAGCATAACAACATTGTGTTGATGCGAGAGGCTTGTCATTCAAGTAAATGCCCCACCAAATAGATCTGTCCAAAATATCAAATGAGGGGTTATTTCCAATAGCATACTTCAAGTAGATTAAGGGTCTGACCTGGTACCATGCCTTCCAAATTGTATGAAAGACACTGGATCCAAACACTTTAATATCAAACTCTCCAAACACCAAGTCATGAAGTGGGATATCCTTCCAATTCTTTCCTTTTTTTATGTTAGATTTCTCAATATTGTTGATATAAGTACTTTCCATGGTTCATTCCCTCTCATGGCTTTGAGAATCCATTTTGCAGCTAGAGAA
This sequence comes from Thuja plicata, assembly GCA_018584345.1. NCBI lineage: Eukaryota > Viridiplantae > Streptophyta > Pinopsida > Cupressales > Cupressaceae > Thuja > Thuja plicata. Next base: position 957,253 of record MU228194.1, on the reverse strand, counting down.
ACTCGTTGTGTCTTCAGGTCCCTAAGCCCAAGACCTCACATCTCTTTTGGAATACAACACCATTCCCATTTGACACAGTGTCTTTTTCTGTTCCCAAGACCATCTGACAACAAGAATTTCCTCAGAATCCTTTCTAACTTATTGAACTGACAATTACCTAACAACCATGTGGAGGCATAGTAAACTGCATGAGAAGAAAGAACATTTTGCACCACCTGTGTCCTCCCAGCAATAGACAACATGTGAGTCTGCCACTTAAGATGTTTGCTTTCAATTTTCTTGTAGATCCAAGCCCACATATCTTTAACTCAGGGATTTATGGCAACGGTTATTCCCAAGTATCTCACAATGGAAGAGGGTCCTGACCATTTCCATTCCTTATTACATAACCATCTAGGAGGAGTCTCTTTCCACCCTAGCATGTTGGATTTGTGAGGTGAAATTTTGGCCCCAGAAGAAAGGCAGAATAATAAAAGCCTACTAAAAATATTTTCAAAGTTTTCTTCCTCCAGCTCCACAAAAAGGGTAGTGTCATCAACAACTTGCTTAACTAGCAACTCATCATTGTTAGGAAGATGTATCCCCTTGACACGAGAGCTGAAGTCAGAGGCTTTAATAATAAAAGATAAGGGCATCAACTGCAATGACATATAGAGAAGGGGAAAAGGGGTAACCTTGTCTAATAGATCTGCCAAGAGGTATGGATTCTGATAATTCTCTATTAACTTCAATAATGGTCGAGGAATCTTTGAACAAGATGTTGACCCACTTACAAAAATAGTCTGGAAACCCAAATTCTTCTAGCATCCTAAGGACAAACTATCACTCTATTCTGCCATAAGCCTTTTCAAAGTCTAAAAGAACCATAACAACATTCTGACCATCCATCTTAGCCCAGTGCATAGCTTCCCAACTAGTAATAGGATTGTCTAATATATATCTCCCTTTAATAAATCTTGTTTGGGTAACTGACACAATATCTTTAAGAATATCACTGATTCTTCTGGCCATGACTTTTGCAATACTCTTATAGGAGAGGTTTAATAAAGTAATGGGTCTCCAGTTCTTAATCTAAGATTTATCACCATCTTTGGGCAAGAGCTTAATTACCCCCTTGTTGATATTCTCCCCTAATGTTCCTGATTCAAAAGCCTCTTCATATACCTCTAATAGTTCACATGTTATCCACTCTTTATTGTTTTTGTAGAACTCTGTTGGTAATCCATCTATCCCTAGGGACTTGTCATTTGCTAAAGTCCCTATGGCTTCATCAATTTCCTTGAGATTGATATTTTGTTCAAGTTTCTTGGCCTGTCTTGGGGAAAATTTCCTTGAAACTACTTTGGCGCGTCTATTCATGGCTTCAATGTTTTCAATTTTATGTTGTAAAGAAAACAACTGTTTATAAAAATCCACGAAGGCACCTAATGTATCCTTATTATTGCTAGTGAATCCTCCTTCAACTTGTATATCAGTGATCTCCTCTCTAGTATGTTTGGCTCTAATTAAGTTTAAAAAGTACTTTGACCCTTTGTCTCCATCCTTAATCCATCTAGCCTTAGCTCTGACTCTTTGTGCTTGTATTTTGTAGTTTTGGATTTTTCTCAACTGAGCTTTAGTACTAATGAGAGATTGTTCCAATTCTTGGTCATTGCCTTTAGCTTGCAGTTCAACATCAATTGTATTGAGTTTTCCTTGGTAGTGATTCTCTTCTTGATTTCTATCCAAAGCTTCTTTGGTACCTATCATTTGAAACATCTTTCTCCAATTCTGAACTATTTGATCCCATTTAGCAATAGCTGATAAGTTCGAATTGCAAAATTTAGCAAGGGTGGTAATAGTCTGGATGGCACGAAGATAATCCTCATCCTCCAATAGAGAAGTGTTAAGTTTGAAGGTGTTCTTTCGTTTCTGCTTATGGGCTTGTGGATAAGAGGATTTGAACATGATGCAAGCATCAATGGGAGAGTTGTCTAAAAGACTAGTAGGAGTAACTACAATAGGGTTCTATCCAGGATGGTGAAAGAATCCAAACATGTCATCTTCAACATAGATTTTATCTAGTTTGTAGTAGATTCTATTTTTACTAGCCTAATTATTACACCAAGCATACCATATACTGTTGTACTCATGTTTCATATTCTCCAAGGGATCCCTGATTTTAAACCTTCTTCTAAAGTTAGCCCAGAAAAATAGTTCATTACCCTTCCACTCATGCTTGTTCCCTCCATGTTTATCTTGCTTGTTTTACACCATATTAAAATCACCAATGAACATCCATTTAGCATTTGGAAGATTGCTTGCTAACCACTCCCACAACTTGGCCCTCTCTCTATAATCATTACAGGCATATACATTGCATATTTTCACCACTTGATTGTTAATATTAAACAGACTCCATAGGGCCCTATGGCAAGGGGAAGCACCTTTATCTGTCATCTTGTCTATCCACTTGGCCCCTACCAAGATGGCCAAGCCTACTTTATCTCAATCATGGCTTGAGTAGATGCAAATTGCTTTGTCCCAAATAGATTTGAGGGTATTATATGCATGGTACCCCGTAATTTTAATTTCTTCTAAACAAATAATATCCTTCTTATGAATCTTATTAGACCAATTTCTAACTATATACTTTATGTCAAGCATCTCTAGCCCCATAATATTTCAGTTGTGAATGTTCATCATCATAGTAACTTGGCGGGGGGGGGGGGGGTAATTGGGCTTTTACACAATCTGTTTAAACAGTCTGGGAGCTCTTTGCTCTTGATTTTGTTTTTTTTTGCCATTGTTTTTAAGGCTATTACATCTTTCGTATGTTTTCCTCTTCTTCTTAGCCATAACCTCTATGAAACCTGTTGTCTGTAATTTTGAATATACAAAATTAAGATGACATTACAAAAATTTAATCGTGATTCTGATTAAATTCAAAATGGCTTTAAGCTCTAAGTGTTTTTCATAAATAAATTAAGACATTTTAAATAATATATATTGCGTAATATAATATATATAGATAATCGTACAATGATGTTTTAATTTTAAAACACTTGTCATTGTAAAATCATTTATATGTAATATATCTTATGTAAAATATTATTTAAAGAGCTCAAGTCATAGAAGGTGGGTTTTTAAAAAAAGGGCATTTACATGTTATTTTAACGTCTTGTGTTATGTCACTTAAGAATCTTTTATCTTTCTCATAGGCATCGAATTTGGAGGAGGGCGCATGTCGGTTACATAACATTCGCATATGTAAATGGCTTTTAAAAAAAACCATGTTCTAATTTATAGATAGAATGTGTCATTTTTAAGACTTTGTGCATTTCTTTTTATATGGTATAACATATGTAAAAAAAGCCCACTGTAGACCCGCGGTTTCAAAGAGAAATCCTAAGGCTTCAGTTTTGAATAGGAATTACACATGTTGTTCTTCCATAACATACACGGTTTCATCTAAACATCTGTGGTGGTTTTTTTCAACTTACATGTTTACATATGTTTCGAAACATATGCTAAACATATGGAGCCCGTCGTCACTTCCATAACATGCTATGCGGCATTTTTAGGAGGCTTGACACATTTTAAAAAGCCAGTTATATGATTTACGTAAAGCTTCATAAATCCTCAACTACCTTAAGTATCGTGTTCAATGAAGATTTGAAACGATAAACTCTCATTCTACAATGAAAGACGTCGAGTTTGGTGCAGCTATCGAGCATGAAACTCGGAGTAACAAGACTGCCATTAAAGCTTTGACCAAGAAAACTCCCAGTTCGTTAAAGACGACCCCTTTCACCTGCTTTTTTGTGTGATATAGGCCAGCTTACGTCTCTTTTTTTTAGTCATTTTTGTCCATAAATGTGGTCGGGTTTACCAAAATTGTGGATGATTTTCTAAGATATGGCTATGCATGAGCTAGGGGACGTGTTTTTGTTTCACTTAAAGGCATTTTTATGTGCTTGAGCCTGCAATTTAAGGCGTTTGTGAGACGTCTGAATCATGTCTTTCCATGTTTGACTGTTTGTCCCTTGAATTTGAGTTTTGTTATCTTTTATTGTTATGATACACAGCTTATCATTATAAGCTTTCTCAGTTTTCTGAGCTCAAATATATTCATACATCCTGAGATTTTTGGCTATGAATGAGATTCAAACATAGGTTGCGGAATAAAAGAAGACATTGAGCTTATAAAGGAAAGGGATTGCAAATGCCTCACATAAATTTCTCTCTTATAAAGGGACATGGTTGATCTGAAAAGAGTAGTATGATCATTAATTAGCACTCTCTATCAAGGAAATTCAGAATGCTTAAAAGAATAATCATAAGTTTGAATCAACTAAACAATGTTTCGAGGTGTAGATGACAGGACCAAAGCTACATGATTCAAGCTATTTTAATGTTGCTCCTATTCGTTCATCTTCTTCATACATAGATGGCGATGAAAATTAGGAATTTGATATTTATCAACACTCAGAGCTGCTTGATGGACTTATGGATGTCATACAAAAAGATGCAAAGATGAATCATGATGCTCATCCAATGGGTATGCCAGTCTCTGCAAAAAGTGTGTTTTCTACGTCTCACCCAAATGCCGATCCATTTTTGAGGGTTCAAGATTTTTACAAATCAGTCTGTTCGGAACAAGTAGATTGTCTGTGTGAAGGTGTCAACTATAGCAGCGGCTAGAAGCTTGAGAAGTTTCTCAACGTCTGGTTTCAAGTGGTCTACTCTTGCTGGAGCTTTGTCCTTGGAAATATGTTGCAGAGAGGAGGGGAGTTTTTCCCCAATTGTCATGCTCAACCAATCCATAATCATGTTTCACAGTTTGATAATGGATCAAGGATGATGCTTCTTCTACAAAGACTGGAAGGATGAGTTTTCCAAACATTAATTGGTTACAAACCATGTCATATTATTGCATAGGCAATATGTATGTTGTGATTGGTATTGTTGCTGCAATGTTATAGCCGAGAAGTCTGCTTGTATGCTTAAATGCTTCCTTTGCATAGAACATTGTTGAGAGATCAGAGATTTTTCTGCTATGAAAGGACTGATGACAGAGTTGTGAAGAGTTCAACAATGTTTGAAGACAGTGAGGATGTCAGAACAACAATCATAAGTGTTACAACAACACTTTAGAATCAAAAAATAGTGAATGGCCAATGGTCATATAGACAATTATCTAGGGACTTTTTCAGTGAGTCTTTCAGGGCTAAACTAGTTGTTTACACAATTTTATTGAAGATTTTGGGCGATTGAAGATGACATCCATTCTTCTTAGCTGCTGCCCCTATAGGATCATGAGGGAAATGGATTTAAGATGCAGATGGATTCATTCATGCCAAAACAAAGAGGTTTTTACATCTTCGATGTCTCACCTCAGAGAATTTCACCCGAAAAAGTTTGTTTTTCTCCTCAAATGTTTGTGAATTCAATTGCAAGAAGCGTGTGATTTTCACAACATGAAGTTCTTCCCAAAAATGATGATTGTCAAATCTCATCATATGCTATGCTTTCTTCTTCTCTCTTATCTTCTCTAAGTGGCATATGAGAATGCAATCTATTCTCATATGCTGTCGGGATTAAAAACCTCGTTCTTGATGGTGACTTTCCAAAATGCATCAAAGGATGCAAGGTGCTGCTCCATATGCAAGATGCAACAAAAATCCCACCTTTTCATATTCTTAATGATGAAAATACAAATGTGAGACTTCCAATATGAAAAGTAGCCAAAAGCCCACTTTTCACGTTCATCTTCATATGCATTTGCTTCCAAAAAACCCACCATGCACATAGCGTGTCCGTTCATGAGCTGTAAATGATTCCAAAAACCCCACCTTGCATATTGAACATTTGCTAATGCATATATGTGTCAATGTATTCATTTTATCAAACTCAAAGTTTGTTGTCCGCATACATGCAGTACCTCCGAAAAACTGAGCTCTTCCCTATATGCATTATGGATTGAAAAACCCACTTCTTTCATAATGTTCATACTTACATATCAAAGAAGAAGTCTAGTTTTCCAATATGCAAAACCATAAAAAAAGCTCACCTTCTTGTGTCCTTTTATGACCTTTCATGATGTGCACATTCTTCTCCTCGAATAATGAAGAGTCGTGTTGCAAGAAGAAAATTACTTCCCATACAGTTGCAAGTTGAAGAAAGATCTTCTCATGGCACACTACTACAAAGCGAGAGCAATCATATGATGGAGCCAGATAGAGAAGTGGAAAGTGTGAAATTATTGAAGGCATAGAATGCTTTCAAAACTGAAACAAAGAGACACAAGATGCTTCCCAGCAATCACCACTATGATGCAGAACAATCAAGGGTGTAGGTTCATATTCCGGTTCCAGGTGCTTTCACCAAACCTGAACACATCAACCATGGGGCAGCCTGTAGCAGCATGAAGACCGAAATGGATGATGCAAATAGATGTCGTTTCTTTCCAGACACTTAGATGCTTTTGTTATGCATTTTGTAAAAGTGTAGAATCTTTGACAGATTACACGAAAATATGTAAAGTAGTCTCATGTAATCATGCTACAAGGACATTAGGTCCTGCAGCATTGAATCACTCAAAGTTAGTTAGTTAGAGATAAGGATAGAATAAGTCAAAGTGGTTAAGGGTTTCCCCTTTCTTCTCCACTTTTCTCTGTCCTCTTTTCCTATATAAGGACGCGGGTTCATTGTAAATATTCATCTTTTGTTTGTGCAAATAAACTATAGGCAAAACTCTTGAGTTCTGAAAATTGTGTTTCATTGTAATAGAGTTAAGCATTTGAATAAAGGAATAGAGATTGACAGACTTTGTGTTGTTGTCTTGAAAATCAATGAATGTATTCTTATGTTGCACTTATTGATCCTTGTTCAAATTAAATAGTTTCTTTGTTTAAATCATTGGAGTCTCTTTAATATAAGTTTTCTGAAGACTTTGTGCTTCAGGAAATCGGGGTTACTATAGAAACTAGTGGCTGATATACTCCAAGAACTGAAGACTTTGAGCTTTAGTATTGGATAATATATTAGAGTACTTATTTGAGGTGAGGAAAGGAGACTTTGAGCTCATTGTATCACTTCGTCTTTAGATATATCAACTGCTGCCTCGTTTGATTGTTCTTAAGTCAATCATCGAGTCACCGGTATTACTGTTGCAAGGTGAACTGTATGTGTTACAGTTCAATTCTACTTGAAGCCACCTGCGGTAAGAAGGGAGCCTCCCCTATTGCTGACAGGAGAGATAAATCTCACATATTGCTGCCTAAAATACACGTTTTTCAAGTTGTAGTCTTAGTGACTTGCTAAATATTTAGCCAACAAAACCACTTCTTGTTCACTATGTATGGATTTGTGGGGACTATTATCAGGACACTCAATAAAATGTTTCTCAACGATCTCAAGGTTATGTTCACTGTGCATGAATTTGGAAGACATGCTAATAGGGCACACATTAGTCTGCTCAATAACATGTTGTTCTTTAACCCTACCATCATTTTTATTTTTCTCCTTTAATATGGACAGATCTATTTGTTGTGCATTTTTACTAGGGGCACCGTCCTCTTGGACTTTTTCGCTAGCCACAAGAATGTATTAAGGTTGACAAATAAACGGGTTCTGATTGTCTTTATTTTGAGTTGCAACGTGGATTTCAAAATTTTCTTCAAAGAGAGGATTGAAAAGTGATACAAATTTATCTAGAGGGGTGTCTAGGGTTTCTCTGAGAGTGCCTTTATTCCCTACCCCAGTATTACCATTTTCATTAGTGTTACTATTACTATTATTGGCATTACTATGATTACCATCATGATTATCATTACTATTGTCAGCGGTGCCATTTTTCTCTTTACCTTCGACAGGGTTTTTATTATTCATAGGAGGGAGAACCAATTTCTTCTCGATATTTTTCAACAAAGGACAATCCCTTCTATTATGGGCGTTTAGTTTGGAATGGAAACATGCCCCAATGTCTCCAATCTTGATTATATGCCATCTAAATTTTTCACCTTCAACATCTAAGTAAATTTCATCAGGGAAAACAATATTAGGGTTAAGTGTAATCATAATTTGAGCATTAAGATGTGGCAAGGTAACCCTAGCCTCTTCAACCAGGAGAACAAAACCAAGAGGTTGAGCAAGTGCGGGATGAAGTGCCAAAATTCAGGCTGGACACCTCTAAGTTCAACCCAGAAGGGTGATGACCGAGCAATGACATTATCAGCTATACTATTAGGTGACCATGGGACAACCCTGAACATGGTTTGACCAACATTCCAGTATCCTTTATTCAAAACCTTCTCTTGCATAACATGATTTTTCAAAAAATAACAAATAATCCCTTCTGAACCATACGACTTAAACTAACCAAGTTACCAAGTTTTTCTCCCCAAATATTACAAATCTAGTCATCCAAGAACATTCTAGCCGAAAGAAATTTCATATCCATGCAAACAAAAAAATGGCAATATTTTTCAATCTAGTTTGGTCAGTTTTAATAGCTTTTACCATGTCTGCATTTGGAGAGAGAGCGAGGGTCTTAATTCCAGGTATTGGGGTCTTACCTTCCTCGCTTCTCCCTTCTCGATTGTATTCTGTTGCGGGGCCATCACCATCTTCTCCTCCTCATCTATTTTCATTGGAATTGGGTAGTCCTCCTCCATGTTTACTACAACTTTTCATTTTCAAATTGTGTCGACTCTCGCAAAACTATTTTTTCTGATACAATGACCATGAATGAAAGAAGTGGCTGAGAGCCAAACCCTAAATGGCATCCATCTCAGAACATTAAAGGCACACACATGAAAACCAGGGCCGAAGTGAGGAGAAATAATGTCTCGGCAAAAAATGACTGAGCACAACAACCAAGACAAGCAGCCAGGAAAAAAATATAAGAAAAAAGGGAAAACAAGGCACGAAAAAGAAAACAAAAAACCATGGGAAAAGGAAAGGAACCAGAAGAAGCCATGCAAGCAGTACGGAGGAGATACGGTTCCCTCCTTACTGCGAGAAAAAAATCTCCACTATCTTCCGTATCCACAAGTTGCAGAGCCCAAAATTTCTCAGCTTTCGAGCAAATTGAAAAACCTATTATTTAATAGATATAATATATTAAATAATAATATGATAAACAATTATAACATATATTATCATATATTATACTAATATAAATATTCAATATATTATTATATATCCAATCCGTGGAAGACCAAAATTACTACCAATATGAGCAAAACTAACAAACACCTACGACAAACAAAGCTAGAAAGCAGAAAAAAGAGGGGGTCCCCATTTGCAATGTGGCACGTGTGTTTCCAATACAGTACTAGCATCAATTTGAAACAATGTTCCCAAATATTTGAAAGATAAAAACTCATTCCATACTTAGAATCTTTGCATAATTTTTTACAACCTATCAAGTGACTAGAAAATATATTCAAAACGGAAAGAAGAATCACAAATTGGATCAAAAAACTTCATCTTTGATTACACAAGTGTGTGCAACTGTATTCATTCCATCTCACAAGGCCACTAAAACTCCTAGAATCCATTTTGGCAAGCTACATGATCCGTCTTACTTCAAAAGCATCCTGGATATTGCCTCATTTCCAGACAGGTTTCCATAGCCTTGACGAGGTTATTGTTGTAATTACCACAAACATTTCTCTACTGCTAACCAGACATCTACAACTCCGATAGAGATATTTGCGAATTCCGAAAGCTAAATAATTTGATATTTATTTTCATTTCATTTTTTTGTCTTTTCTCTTTTCCTTGTGGATACTACTTATCTTTCGACATACTTTTCATTTTGGCTCATAATCAATGAAACTCATAAAGAGTTTGAGAATTATAGTGGAACTGAAGTAGGACTTAAATATTTTTCACTAGCCATGATTTCTCCTAAGAAACCTCAATGACTTAAAGTAAGCAATTATGTGCGTAAAATATAGTATTCAAAAGATTCAATATCCAAGACACAATGAGTGATTCTCTTCCAAATCGAGTACAAATCCTAACCAAGTGATAAAATTAGCGAACCTCAAATTCTAAAGCACTTCATAAATATCCATCCAAGAAATAAACATGACCATAAAGTCAAACTTGTGCCCATGTATGTCGAGGCAACACAACACCTTGCTCACAAATAAGGATCCCAAAAAGTAAACTAAATCTAAACAACGACAACACCTAAGTAACCTAAACTAAGGAAACCAGGAACAACTAAACTAAAAACAAACCAATGACTGGAAACAAATGACTCTGGGAAAAATGAAAGCAAACTTAAACTAACCTCTAAAACTTCTTGAGCCAAATGACTCAAGCAAAACCTACTCTAGCTATTTGCAAAACACTCCGGCGAGCAAAATTCAAAAGACCTAAGTATATACATGACCTAACATGATTTCTCAAAATGTTCAATAGTAAGAAGGTAATAATGATGGTTCAAAGTCTTGCAAAATCATCCTTGTACTCCAAGAAAAATATTACCACCCCGTGTGCATATTCAAGAAATACATCATGCAAGATCAACAGCTGAGGCAACTCATTAGGTCCATAAATTATCCATACACTGGCTGTTTTTACTACGTTTCCATAATCAAATTAATAATCTTCAAAATTAAGAGGAAGAAAAGAAACAACCTAGCATGCTTCATCTTTGAATATTCTTGTGCATCATTAACCAATGCATCTAGATATCAAAGTTGATGATCTATCATCCCTCTCACATCTAAAACATGCAAAGTTTTATTTGTTCACGTCCTTGAAAAAACTTCACACTTGAATCTTGATAGAAATATCACAATTTGACTTGCTTTGGAAAATACCTCCTACTTAATAATTACAACTCTTGATCAGTTAGAAACAAATTAACAAACTCCACACTAGTCATTAGAAGTAACAAGTTGGTTATCTTCCATTAACCAAAACTAGAATAAGTCTTCAAGGCAAATCATGGATCGACAGATCGACAAAGATATCTTAAGATCAAAAGAATGGTTTAATGTTTATAATCCATGGGCTGCAAGAAGTTACATGACTTGAGGCTACAAGAATTTGTGGCAATCCATTCCATCATGAGTTGCAAAATCCAATTTGGAGGCAAACAACCATATACATAACATTCAATCTCATTTACAACAGCATAAGCATTCTTCTCCATCAGAGAATACTTCAACTCATGTGATTTTAGTGGACAGCTCATGAACGCAATAGGAGATTCAATATCCTCTTTATTTCACTGTACCAGAACTTCCGACATAGTATGCTCAGAAGCATAACTATACAGGATAAAATCTTTAGTGTAGTCTGGGCAGACTAACACTGGTGCATGTGCAATTGCTTCTTTTATTTCTTTAAAAGAGGCCTTCCCTTCTGGACTCCACCGGAAAACCGTCATTCCTTTCATCATATTAGAAATATGGTGAGTCCTCTCAGAAAAGTAAGGAACAAAATGCCTCAAGAAATTCACCTTCCCAAAGAAAGAATGAACTGCAATCTTACTAGTAGGTAAGGTAAGATTTTGAATTGATTTGACCCGCTCCGGATCAATTTTAATGCCTTCTTTAGACACAATGTGTCCCAAGAGCTTACCTTATGTAACCCCAAAGATAGACTTCTTTGGATTGAGAGAAATCCCATGCCTTCGACATCTTTCGAGTACTTGCCGAAGATGAATCAGATGATCTGAACACTGCTTTGAAAAGATTGTCAAGTCATCAAGGTATACCACGATAAACTTGTCTATGATATCTCGAAAAGCTAGATCCATAGCGCGCTGAAATGTTGCACCAGCATTTATCAATCCGAAAGGCATTCGATTGTAAGCGAAAGTACCCCAAGGCGTGGTAAACGCTGTTTTATACTGGTCATCTTCTCCTACCTCAATCTGATTATAACTAGAAAATCCATCAAGCATGGACAACATTTGAGATCCAGTTACAGTTTGCAACACATGATCCATTATTGGCAATGAATAATTATCCTTCAAGGATGCTTGATTCAAGTTACGCAAATCCACACAAATGTGAATCTCGCCATTCTTTTTACGAACTGGAACAATATTAGCCACCCATGTCGAGTGTTGTATTGGGAAGATAATCCTTGCATCGAGCATCTTCTGAATTTCAGATAAGATGGTTCCTGAGATTTTGGGATTATACTGCCGTTGCTTCTGCCTGAAAGGAGCAACTCCAGTCTTCAAGGGAATATCATGTTGTACTACCTTGGGCCGAAAAGACTTCAGGTCATCATATGAGTATGCTAATACATCAGTGTATTTAGTCAAAAGAAGGATGAACAGGTTTCTTTCTTCTGGTGTACAACATTTGCCAATATTGACAAATTTAGGATCAGCTTCTGTATTCAGGTTATACCTTTCATATTCCATGACGGAACTTGATCCGGCTTCTTGTCGATTCTTAACGTAACGGTCATGCTTATCAAATAATCTTTCTAGGGAAACTAATCCCTTCGGAAATCTTTTTCCTTTCAACTGAATGACCTCTTCCCTAGTTTCAGGGTTCTTTCCAGATATATCCTCCCGAGAAGGAGAACTACTTCCTTCGAAAAACAATTCATCAAAATTGTCCTTCGTTTCCAGGAAGTTGACGATTTGTTGATCATCGTTGAATACTTTCCAATGATCATAATTATCAAGAACACTCGGATGATATACTAATTGAATAGTATACCTATCCTGCTTGAATTCTTCATGTGGTACTAAGAAAGTTGCTGAAACTGCAAGTGAATCAGCTTTATCATTTATTTCCCTAGGAATCGCAGAGATATTGAAAGCATCAAACAATCCTATATAATCCCACACCA
>MU228194.1:889137-928283 GCA_018584345.1 Thuja plicata | reverse complement strand
ATGATTGAGCCTACTGACCAAAATATTCAAGTGGAAGATGACCTTTCAAGTGTTGCACCAAAAAGAAAATGTGTAGAGATGAGAATCAAGAAAATAACAAAAGATATTCAAGTGGAAGATGACCTTTCAAGTGTTGCACCAAAAAGAAAATGTGTAGAGATGAGAATCAAGCAAATAACAAAAGATATTCAAGGTGGTGAAATTGTGGCGTGTGATGATCAAAGTTCGGAAGCATGTGAAGACCATCAAGGATTAAAAGTAGAAGACTTAGTACAAAGAAAATGAAAGTGACTAATGTATTTTAAGAAAAGGAAATCCTTGGTGACCATTAAAGTTTGCAACAAAAGGAAGATCCAAATGAAGAATTGCAAGCCATCAAAGGGAGGGGAATTTCATGCATCCTTAGAGAGAGCAATCAAGTATATGTGTTGGAAGATGATAAAGTTATCATAAAAGATGCAAAGGACAAAGAGAAATTTGGTTTGGCGCTCGAATTGTAGAGCTGTTGGTTGAAGAGCGATATCAACACATCTTTTGGAATACTTGCCTGATATTACTCGAAAAGATGTGTTGATATCGCTCTTCAACCAACAAACCAGAAGCTCTACAATTCTTTGTGTTGTCCATTATGACTTGGACAACGTTTCTAGCACCCACTTGTTCAATGGCAGAGATGGGAATATTAGTAATAAATGGCCCATCTCTTACTTGCCCCTCACAATCCACGGATTTCAAAAACATTGTCCCTTTAGGGGACACCGTCAAGACATTGATCAAGAGACAATTTCTAACATCATTCCACCCATCTGAAACAATAGATACCCTTGTCTGAATCTATGAATCCCTTATGGGCTTCAATTGCTCATCAATCCCCTTGACTTCTTGATCCAATAAGGTGGTTCGTATTCTCTCATAATCGGGGCCCTTATACCTTCTTGGAGCTTCATTGATACTTTTCAACATCTTCTTCCAATATGGAGAGAGAACAACACTAAAAGGCAGCCCATTTGCATACAAGCATATATCAATGTCGGCAATTTCTCGACTCTGATTTTGAAATGCAGTTTCTAGTGGTCCCTTTCTTTTGTGTGTAAGGGGTGCTTCACTTTCAGTATTAGTGATGAAAATCTATACAAATGAGAGGTTGAATGGTCTTATATATATACACGAAGACACACACACACACACATATGTATATATGTGTGTGTATGTATATATACACACACACATACACACACACACATATATATATATATATATGTACATACATACATACATATATATACATACATGTATATGTATGTATATGTATATATATACATATATATATATATATACATACATATACATATACATATACATATATATACACATATATACATACATACATATATATGTATATATATATATATACATACATGCATACATATATATATACATATATATGTATATATGTATAATGTATATATATATTCGACCATATACTGGTTCTTTATGCTAAGAAGATACAGAGATAATATTCAGTGATCAGTATTACTTCATTGTTGCTTGTCAGTGATATATTTTTTAATTCGTGAAACAAAGTATCCTATTACTTACAGTCTTTTGTTGTCACTTTTCAGATGCCATGTATTCCTAATTTGAATTCCACTTTTGTCGTAACCTTCCTTCTCTTTCCTCAAATGAACCCTCTCCCCTTTATATCTCTTCATGTGAGGGAGAGGTCACACCTTTTCATCATAAATGCCCTTTGGCAAGAGACACAACCCTTCACCATTAGCACCCTTTCGAAGAGTGCATCTCTTCATTATTTTTGCCCCTTTGAAAGAGATACACCATTTCAAAATCAGATCTGCACTTCCTATTTAAATCAAATCTATACTTCACATTCCATATTCTCCCCCTTCAAATGAAGTTCTCTTCTCCCTTTTATACTTCATACTTGAGGGAGACACAACTTATCATTTCATGCCTTTTGACCATTCATTAACTTTAATCAAATCTTAATTATGTGTAATTATTATTTTTTATATTTTAATTTTATTATCATTTATTATTAAATTATATTTCAAAAGTGGGGACATTACACTATAAGTCCTAATTCTCCACTGAATTTCCAAGACGGGGACACAATTCAAATTTGGGCCAAATCTTCAGGGTATAGAATGGATGAACCATTCTATGCCCTCTAATGAGGGCCTAGATCAAGACCATGGGTCTCATGCAATGAGAGGATGCGAGAAAATAGGGTATAGCTAGTTCCAAGGTCGAGAGAGAATATGAATTCCATAAATGGTGATATAGAGCTTAGGTGATGAAATGAATCATGGTATTGGAGGAAAAATAAAGGAGCATACTTAAAAAATAAGGGCTTACCTCGAGTTTTGAAGAAAATGAATTAGCACATGACTTACAAAATTAATTTAAAGCTCTAATGAGTGATAGGAGAACATTAAATCAATATGGGTACCCATACATACTAAAATGGGGTTGAAATGAGAATCTAATTATAGATACTAACTTTTTAGGATGGTACAAATTGAAATAGCATAAATTATAATTCCACAACTCATACTACCCAAATGCAATCATCTAAGGAAGTTAAATTAAATATTTCTCAGAATTTATCAAATCACACAACCATATCCATTCATGCATACATGTGAGACAAATTAATCTTTTGGCACATAACAAATTCGATCATCTTCATTAATTCACCACAAGAAGCAAGTTTATCACAGCTAATACCAATTAAATGAAAGCAAATAAAATTTCACATAGAACATCCATTGGCTTTTGAATTCGATTTTTTTTTCAAACTCACAAAAGTAGCAGAGATTCACACCAAGACTGGTAAACCGAATGCATATGTTGTTCTATTGCAAAAATCTTAACCCTTATTAGAATCAAAAAATGAGTTTTTAGTGTTTACAACTTTGAAATTGCCAAATCCGCAACTAGGGTTTTAGAACATTATTTTTGGGCATAATAAAATTAAAACTAATAATTAAAGGCTAAAATATACTCCTGAACTATTGTATTACATGCCAACTTCGATTTCTTAATCTTTACAACTCAAAAGGGGCCCTTTTCAACCCAAAAATGTGCCCTAGAATTTTGAGAGAACTTGAGATTGACTGCAACAAAAACTTGGACGCCCAGATCCATTTTTTCAGCAAAAAAAATGAGTTATACAATGAGAAAACAATCCCTCTTCATCTACTTGACCCCACAGATAACTGGAGACATGAAAAATAGCATGTGGATGAAGATTCGACCTTCGAAAAAATTGCCACTTTTAGCAAAAACATGGCTTCATTTTATTTCAGCGGTGATACAAAACTAAGAAGTTCAAAATGATGCAACATCTCAAAATTCTAAAGATGTTCTACCATATCAGGGAAGGTTTGGCGGAAATTATTGGTAGTCGTATTAACTATTAGCATTACCAAAAAATGGGAGCTTCATGTATTCCAACTAGGTTTCCTGATTTTCCCTAAAAATGTGAGGTTGCTTCCTCGCTTGCTGAAATTATGGCATTTCATGTCTGATTTCTATTAACCCACTTTTAGCACTCTACATCCAGTCATCATCTTCTTTAGTATTGATTCTTTCAAGCTACCCCTTGAAATGTTGAATAATATTATTTATATTATATATCCTTTCCTTGTCTTCATCCTGGTATAATTGACATGTCAATGACTATAAATTCTTCGATATGTTGCGTCAATGGCATGATTGCATCTCTTTTCTTCTCAATAAGCTCCTTTATTTTATTGTAGTCCTTAACTACCAGTTTGATAGCTCTCAACCATGTGCCAAGCTTATCTACTTCTCCTTTTTTGAAAGTGGTTGACTCTAGCTTATTCATCCCAACCTTGTTTACTACTCTCAAAATGGAGAGGAAATTACCCCACATTGATCTATTCCCCTTAATACTAGTACCTGCTAACTTGGTGGTCAGCACCTCCTTGGAGATTCATGTCATGGCTTAACCGCCTCTTGTGAGTCGGGTTACATCTGGCATTTGTATCGGGAATTGATAGTTTGAGCTTTTGGTGCAACAACAAGAATCAACAATTGGTATCAGAGCCTTAGGTCATGACTTCGAGTCTCCCTTCAGTGGCTGTTGAAGGCTCAGTCGGTGTTGAGGGGGAGATTGATGACTTGAAAGTTCGCACTGGTGCAGGAGCACCTAGGGGTTTGAATGTAAAGCCCACAAATTTTGGTTTGATAGGCCTTGTATAGGTCAGTGTGTGAATAAGGATGGTTTTTGAGTCCAATAGGTGTATTGGGAAATTTTTTAGAGTTTGAAGTCTTGTTGTGACAAATGTGGTCAAGTAAGTCCTAATTGGCCCAATGTTGTCAAGTATGCAAAAATATGGGTATATTGAGGAAGATGATGAAATAGGTAGACTAAGGTCTTGTTGAGATGTTTTAGGAGTCTTAGGACAAGATCCCTGATAATTTGGTGAAGTTTTGAGTTGATTAGGATAGAGATGTCATGTAATGTGCAAAAGTTGCAATTATAACTTTGTAATTTTGGAAAGTTGCTTTGACAATTTTTGGAAAATAGGTGCATCTAGTTACAAGATCAGTTATGGGCACGCACGGGTGGTTAAAACTTATTGTAAAACCATATAAAATACATCTGAAGACCATCGAGGAAGGTTGGATGCCATTTGAAACATTTTGCAATTTTGAAGACTTGAAATTTTTATTAGAAGTTTGTGTACAGAGGCTCTGTAACTCGAGCAACTCCTAGTTTTAGATTGGTTTAAGCATGTTTTGATTATAGATGCTTGCAGTAGGTTATTTTCTTTCCTTGAATTCTCATGCGTACATAGATTTAGGCTTGTGTTTTGTTAAGAAAAATTCAAACAACAGACTATGATTCACTGGCGGTTACTGGGGTTTGAATTGAGTATTATCTCTAACTTCATTAGCCACTCTGGAAATCCAACAGCCATGGAGGGTTTACAACTGGAGTCCCTGTACATATTTTTCCAATTGGAATTTTGTCAAAATGTTGTGTTTGTGATTATTGGTATCAAGCCCTAGGCAAGCAAGCTGATAGCTCTACTAGGAACTTGAGGAGTGCAGACATGGTGAATTGCAGGAGTGGATTGGGAAAGCCTTGAACAAAAGCTAGAATCCCATTCAATCCATTTGATTAGGATTTGAATAGAAAATCCATTTGTAGGCCTAATCCTACTAGTGAAGGCTAATTTAAGGTTTGGCTGTTGTATGAAATTAAAGAGCTCAAGACCTACCAAATATGTTAGGTCTTCCAAACGGGTAGTCATAATGGTCATCAATTTAGGGGGTTCCGAGATAATTTTTGGAGTTAGAGTCCAAAAACCCTAAACTAAGGCCTAATAGAGACCTAAAGCCTAATAGGCCTTAAATTGTAAAATGAGGAAAGCAAAGAAGAAATTCTTAGTGGAGCAGGTGGATTGGATTGCGAATTAGGTAATTTGACAAGTCTGAAGACCTATTTCACTCCTGCGAGAGAGTCTTGGAAACTTGGATAGAATAGGACAATCATAGAATAAGTAGATAAGCTACTTGGGACGAAATTTTGAAGGACAGTGGAGTATCACATTTATTGTTTGGGAGTCCTAGATTAGGAACCTAATGTGGAAGGTTGTGTTTAGAGAAAATGTGCTCAAGGGTGATTCAAAGAAGACAAGATGGTGATAAGAACCTAGACGCTCCCCATCAAAGTGGTATCAGAACCTAAAGATTTGGGCAAGGTGGAAGTTATAAGTCAGATTTAGAATCAATGGGTGAATCAACCATGGCGAAAAATGCAGAATTAGCCAAGAGTAGAAGACCAAGAAGAGGAGAATAGATTTCTTAGAGAGAAGTTGGAGCAATTAGAAAACAAATTGGGTGAGGTAGAAGTGAAGATCGAAGAAGTGAGTGTCAAGGTGAGTGAAAAATAAGGTAAGGGAAAAGGAGTTGCAGTAGAGGATGACGTACCTGAACCAGACCCTGTGATTCTCGAAGAACCATTTATTAAATCCTTGAAAGCCTTGGGATTAGAAGGAATACCACTCTTTAGTGGAACGATGAAAATGTTGGATGATATCAGATTTGGGTACTATTTATGCTGTTGATATTCATGTTTTGTAACTGATGTCAACATATGTTTTTGTGGAGAGAACATTCTAGTTATTTGACTGAGAGAAGTGTATAGACACTGTATGGATGATTCAGAATGATTGAAGACAACGATATGAAGAGCCGTATGTGTGATGACCTTATTCCTTAGGTCGCTTGACTTGAGGTTACGTATTGGTGATGCTACAGATGTTTTAGTGAAGACTAGTTTCTGGACTGTGACAGTAATGCTTGATAGAAAAAGTCTCTATATTTTGCATATATTTTATAGGTGAAGATGTTTTAGGGTATGAGAACTTAAGGGACGACATAGGAAACATTGAGGAATGTTTGTTGGTGATCGATAGCTGTGAGAGTATTGGTGACGTGAGTTGTGGCGTGTATTCTGGAGAAGACCTATTTTGTGGTTGACTTCAGACATGTAGCGTGTATTATGAATTGTGAGCGTGGATTGCAGATCTTGGAGTATAACTGATGTATTGTAATTGATGCTTACTTGTTATAGGTACCGTGTGTATCTTAGCAATGGGTTAACCAATTATTTGTATATTGGGAAAGCCTAATTGGCCGACCTAATTAATTATTTGTGTATCGGGAAAGCTTAATTGACCGACATAATGAATTATTGTAATAGGGTATATATGAGAGATCTTTTCTTTTGGAAAGATGTGGTAGAGAAGTGTGAAAGCTCCGAGGCTTGTTTGGCTGTTGGATGTAGAACAAAATTTGTGATCAAAATACTTCATTGGAATTGACCTAGCAAAGACAGTTGCTATCAGACAGTTCACTAGATTGTATATTTTCTATATACACTTGTTCGGATTGTAAATGCTTGAGGGTGGTATTAACCTTCTTTGGGAAGTGTGCCTGGGCAGTGAGCCCGCTGTTACTCTTGACTCCTAATAGGGTTTGTCCTTTAACATGGACTATGTATTGTAATGTTGTAATAAGCTCCTAACAAGGCTAAATCTTTTAACAGGGATACTATACTCTCAGTACATCATTTGTGGGTGCTAATTCCCACTGGGCTTTTACCTTTAACAGGGTTTCCTTGACAACAAGTATTATGTTATTGTGTTGACATTTACTGTGTTATCATTTGCATTGAAGTTTTGGTTTATAAAGTTTAAAGTTTAATATTTTGTATCACAACTGATTCACCCCCCCTCTCAGTTGTGCTTGTGGACTGTTATTCCTAACAATTGGTATCAGAGCTACTAGTCCTTAGAGAGAAAACTTTACAGCTTGAGGTGATCCTGAAGATGACTTACTACAAGAAGGATAGTGTAAAATTTGATCCTGAAAACTTTGACAGTTGGAAGAACAAGATGAGAACACATTTTCTATGTTTGGGAATTGACTACTGGATGATCACAAAAAATAAGGAAAAGATAGCAATTCAGGATGAATTGGAGAAGGCTACTGATGATTCTAAGAAGCTATTTTCATGTAATATGGTTGCAAGGGAATCATTCATCAGTGCACTTTCTGAAGGTGAGTTCCTAAAGGCAAGTATGACTAATCATGTAAGAGATCTACCTAAGATTGTAAAACCATCTAACACTGTGTAGAGAGTGTGTTATGGGGAAGAAGACTAGAATCAATTTTAAAAGAAAATCTTATTCAGAAAAAGGGAAGTTGGATCTAGTACATACAGATCTGTGTGGTCCTACAAGAACAAGATCTTATTATGGTTAAAGGTTCAATGTACTTTCTGGTATGATATGGATTGCATTCTTTGTGCTTTCTATTGTGATAAGGGTTCTATTTCCTAGAGTGAAGTTTGAAGCATTTAATGAATTGTTGGATGATATCATTTTTGGAGGCAATAATAAGATGGGTAAGAAGTTCTCTAAAGAAATGGAAAATGAATTTGAGATATCGATGATTGGTGGTCTACAATATCTAACTCAGACCAGACCAAATATTTCTAATGCAGTTGGAATTGCGGCAAGATATCAGGCAGATCCTAAAGAGACACACCTTGCTGTTGTGAAAAGAATTTTCAGATACTTGAAAGGAACAATAGAATATGGATTGTGGTATGAAAAAATAGATGACTTTATTTTGCAGGCTTACATTGATGTTGATTGGGCAGGTAATGTGGATGATAGAAAGAGTACAAGTGGTGGATAATTTTTCCTTGGGAAAAGGCTGGTTTCTTGGTTAAGTAAGAAGCTGGACTGTATTGCTCAGTCTACTTTTGAATCAGAGTATGTTGCTGCTGCAATAAATTGTACACAAGTTGTTTGGATGAAACAAATGTTGAAGCAAATTGGAATAATTTTTGAAGAGCCAGTGGTTATCCATTGTGATAACACTAGCATAGTGAATATGTCGAAGAATCATGTAATGCATTCAAAGACTAAACATATTTCTATTAAGTATCATTTCTCAAGGGAGAAGGTAGAAAAGAAAGAAATTAGTATGGAGTATATTAGCACAAAGGAACATATAGCAGAAATATTTACAAAACCTTTGCCAAAAGATGCTTTTGAATATCTCAGAAGCATGCTTGGGGTGAGAACCCCTCCCAGTGGTAATTAATTGATGTAGACATGCATCAGTTGAGTGGATTTCAGAGCTATATCATTGTCTGGACTTTATGTATGGATCTACTCCTCAGGGGGTTGATCGCAGGAACACTATGGAGCACATTTTTGTGATTTTGCACCTAGATGTTAGACACGAAGATTTGAAAAAGCTACACCTTACAAAATATTACAGATGAGTTATGGCACCCTTTGCCATTGTTGCCAAAGGGGGAAAGATTCTATGTGAAAATCCTTACTATTTTGGGAAGATTTGTGTTGAGGATATTGAGAAGATTGTATTGAGAGAGTACTTTTTGGGTTGATGGATTTTCCCATATGTTGTCATCAATGCCAAAGGGGGAGATTGTTGAATGATATCAGATTTCGGTACTGTTTATGCTGTTGATATTCATGTTTTGTCACTGATGTCAACATATATTTCTGTAGAGAGAACAGACTGGTTATTTGACTAACATAAGTGTACAAACACTTTACGGATGATTTAGAATGATCGAAGACAAGGATATGAAGAAGTATGTGTGATGACCTTATTCCTAAGGTTGCTTGACCTGAGGTTACATATTCGTGATGTTACAGATGTTTTAGTGAAGACTGGTTTCTGGAATGTGACAGTAATGCTTGCCAGAGAAGGTCTCTATATTTTGTGTATATCTTATAGACGAAGATGTTTTAGGGTATGCAAACTTAAAGGATGACATAGGACACATTGAGGAATGTTTGTTAGTGATCGATAGTTGTGAGAGTATTGGTGACGTCAACTGTGGCGTGTATTATGGAGAAGACCTATTTTGTGGCCAACTTCAGACATGTACTTGTATTATGAATTGTGAGCATGGATTTCCGATCTTGGAGTATAACTAATGTATTGTAATTGACGTTTACTTGTTATAGGTACCATGTGTATCTTAGCAAGGGGTTAAACAATTATTTGTATATTGGGAAAGCCTAATTGGCTGACCTAATTAATTATTTGTGTATTTGGAAAGCTTAATTGACCAACCTAATGAATTATTGTAAAAGGGTATATATGAGAGATATTTTCTTTTGGAAAGATGTGGTAGAGATTGAAAAGGAAGAGAAGTGTGAAAGCTACAAGGCTTGTTTGGTTGTTGGATATAGAGCAGTGTTTGTGATAAGAATACTTCATTGGAACTGACCAAACAAAGACAGTTGCTATCAGACAGTTCACTGGATTATATATTTTCTATATACACTTGTTCGGATTGTAAATCCTTGAGGGTGGTATTAACCTTCTTTGAGCAGTGTGCTTGGGCAGTGAGCCCATTATTACTCTTGACTCCTAACAGGGTTTGTCCTTTAACAGGGACTATGTACTGTAATGTTGTAATAAGCTCCTAACATGGCTAAATATTTTAACAGGGATACTATACTCTTAGTACATCATTTGTGGGTGCTAACTCCCACTGGGGATTTAACTTTAATAGGGTTTCCTCGACAACAAGTATTGTGTTATTGTGTTTGCATTTACTGTGTTATCATTTGCATTAAAGTTTTGGTTTATAAAGTTTAAAGTTTAATATTTTTTATCACGACTAATTCACCTCCCTCTCTCAATTGTGCTTGTGGACTATTATTCCTAACTGAAACGGGACCTAGTAATGGAATGGATACAGGGCTTGGAAAATCATTTAATGTGAGGGCATAAGTGAAGCACAAAAGGTTAAGTTGGCTAAATCAAGATTAAGAGGGGTTGCTTTAAACTGGTGGAAGTTTGTTTAGATGGAAAGGAAAAAGGAGGCCAAGAATCCAATTTCTACTTGGAAAGGCGTGATTGCCAAGATCAAAGAGACTTACGTACCTAAAGACTATGAGATCCAACTTCATAGAAAGAGCCAAAATTTAAGGAAGAGAGATCTTGATGTAAGAACATACAATGAAGAGTTTCAAAAGTTGTGTTTAAGGTCTAATGTGACAGAGGATGAAAGTATCAAGGTTGCAATATACTTGAATGGGTTGAGATGGAACATCCAAGAAGAGATTAGCTTGCTAAGTCCTACCACGGTCCAAAAGTGCTATAAGTTGGCACTCAAGGTGGAAGAGAAGAACAAAAAGAAGCATGAGCAAACTAATAGAGGCAGAGGAAGAGATGGTAGAGGTCATAGAGGAAGTTATGGAGGGAGAAACACAGACCAAAGATCCCAAGGGGAATCCAAGTTGGCAGAGCTAAGTGTGGATTCCAGTAGCAAAAAAAGCTATAGAGGAAGGGGGTCTAGTAGCAGCAGAGGAAGGTCTGGAGGATAAGGGAGAGGATCCTATTTCTCCATATTGAAGTGTTATCATTTCCATCAATTTGGGCACCCTGCCTATAGATGCCCTGAGAAGACTTTTTCATCCCAAGGAGGGGATATGAGAGTGAATTATGTTCAATAGGACACTGCAAGTGTGAAATCACCACATGTGAGTTTACACTTAGAGGTTGGTGAGAACCTTATGATAAGAATAATATTGATCAAAGAACCTGTGAACGAGGAGTCAAGCCAAAGAAGATCATTTTTTAGGATTAATTGTAAGATTTTGGCCAAAATATGCAAGATTGTTGATGATTCAGGGTCCACGAATAACATAATATTAGAAGAGGTAATGAGTAAATTGAAACTACAAAGAATTTCACATACTAACCCATATAGAGTTACCTAGCTCAATAAAGGGCATTGTGTTTTAGTGAATGAGTAAGCTTGGGTGGAATTCACCATAGGAGGTTACAAAGACAAAATGTTGTGTGATGTTTTACCAATGGATGCATGCCACCTACTATTGGGTAGGCCATGGAAATATGACAGAAAGGCAATTCATCATGGAGAAAGGAAATCGTACACTTTTCAAAAAGATGGAGTCACTTAAAAAATTCAATCCATAGGAGATGGTGGAGAAGGTAAGTCTATTGGTCCTAATGTGTTATTGGTAGGTGAAAAAGAATTCTTGGACACTCTAAAAGAGGGAGAAAGAATTGGGTTTTCCATAGTTGTAAAGCCTAAGGAAGAGAAGAAAGATAAGAAGGTGAATGTCCCTGTAGAAGTACAAACTAAGTTAGATTAGTTCAAAGACATCATTAGTGATGGCACACCTGCCACTCTACCACCACAAAGAGACATAAGTCATCAGATTGACTTGTCCCAGGGGCTTCATTGCCTAACAAAACTGCTTACAAGATGACACCACAACAAAATGAAGAAGTCACCAAACAAATCCAAGAACTTAATGATAGTGTATTGATTAGAAAAAATATTAGCCCATGTGCAGTTCCCAGAGTTTTGGAACCTAAGAAAGGGGAACATGGAGGTTCTGTACTAATTCAAGGGCTATAAACATAATTACAATCAGATATAGATTTCCCATTCCAAGGATTGAGGACCTCATGGAATGTTTAGGAGGTGCACATTATTTCAACAAGATAGACCTTAAAAGTGGCTATCACCAAATCAGAATCAAGGAGGGCGATGGGTGGAAGACGACATTCACAACCATAGAAGGTCTATATGAATGTCTTTTTATGCCATTTGGACTCACCAATCATCCTAGCACATTCTTGAGACTCGTGAATGAAGTCCTTGCATATTACATTGGTAAATTTGTAGTTGTTTATTTAGATGATATCTTAATTTTTAGTAAAACTAAAGATCATCTTAAGCATTTAGAAATTTTACTAAAGAAGTTGCATGAAGAACAACTAACCATCAATTTGGAGAAATGTGAGTTTATGAAGCAGGAGCTTGTCTACCTTGGCTTTGTAGTCTCAAAAGGAAATTTGAAGATGGACCCCTCAAAGGTTGAAGCAATACTCAGTTGACCCACTCCAAAGACATCTTTTGATGTGAAAAGTTTTCATGGATTAGCTCAATTTTATAGGATGTTCATAAGGAACTTCAGTGAAATATGTGCTCGTATACTTGATAAAATCAAAGGAGGTGTAAATACCAAGTTTCAATGGACAGAACAAGAAGATGTAGGATTTGAACTCTTGAAAAAAAAGGTAGCCACACAACCTATGTTAGTACTCCCTAGCTTTGATAAACCTTCATCATAGAGTGTGATGCAAGAAATGTTGTAGTAGGGGAAGTCTTGAACCAAGAAGGCAAGCCAGTAGCATTTTTCAATGAAAAGTTTAATGAAGCTAAGGAAAGGTACTCACCATATGACTTAGAGTTATATGCTCATCTTCAAGCACTAAGAAAGTGGAGGCATTGCCTCTTGCCAAAGGAATTTGTTGTCTATACTGACAATCAAGCACTTAGTTTCCTTAACTCTCAAGATAAGTTGAGTCATAGGCATATCAAATGGGTAGAGTATCTGCAGTCCTATACATTTACTATTTAACACAAGAAGGGTCAATGCAATAAAGTTTTTTATGCTCTAAGTAGAAGGTTTGAAAGTCCAAGAAGTCTAGTTAAAGAGTATTGGGATTGATAGTTTTAAGGATCTCTATAAAGAAGATGAAGATTTTGCTGCATCCTACAAGGTATGCCAAGATTTTGGGATTCACTTCCATAGTGATTATGCAGATTATACATTGCAAGATGAACTATTTTTTAAAGGAGGACAACTCTATGTACCAAGGGGGTCAATGAGAGATAATTTGATCCAAGAAAAGCATAATGGCAGTTTGAGTGGACATTTTGGGTTGAACAAAACCTTGGAATTAGTACAAAGATTCTACTATTGGCCAAAGATGCATATGGATATAAGAAGGTATGTGGAATACTACACTATATGTCAAAAAGCCAAAGGAACTTCTTCAAATGCTAGACTCTATTAGCATTTTCCAATTTCCAATAGGCCATGGGAGTGTGTAAGTATGGATTTTTTTGTTGGGATGCCTAAGACTAATAGCATCTATGTTGTGGTAGATAGATTTAGAAAAATGTCTCATTTTATTCCTTGCAAGGTGACCCATGATGCTAGTCAAATAGCCAATTTGTTTTTCAAAGAAGTGATTAGGATTCATGGTTTACCAACCAGCCTAGTGTCTGATAGAGACTCAAAGTTCATTAGTAATTTTTGGAAAACATTGTGGAAAAGATTAGGAACAAACTTTGCATATCATCCTCAAATAGATGGGTAGACAAAAGTTGTCAATATGACACTTGGTAAACTCTTGAGATGCATGACAAAGGAGTATGGGCAAGCATGGGATAAGGTTATTCATGAAGCTGAATTTGCATACAATGATATTGTTAACAGGACAACAAGGAAGAGTCCATTTGAAATTATGTATGGTCTACATCCAAGGGGTGTATTGGAGCTTAGAGACCTTGGAGGAATGGAAAAGAGAAGTGGTTATGCTAAGGATTTTTCCAATCCATAAAGGAGGTGCATGAACAATTTAAGCACACCTTAACAGAGAACACCCAAAAGATCAAGGGAAAAACTGATTTAAAAAGGAGGTAGGTTCACTATCAGGTGGGTGACTTAGTAATGGTTCATCTGAACAAAGCAAGATTACCAAAATGAGTCCCTAGAAAATTGCAAATGAGGAGACTTGGCCCATGCAAAATCTTGGAGAAATATGATTTCAATGCTTACAAGATTTATTTACCTGAAGACATAGCTTTATCTCATGTGTTCAATGTGGCAGACTTAATTCCATATAAGGGTCCCAGTCCTGAATTTACTCAAGAAATACCTAATGTTGCAGAGATGGTTCTGAAATTACAATAATTGCCTATTTAGTCCAAAGTTCAAACCATAAGCAGAGAGGATTATGGGATCTAGAGTGGCCAAGAAAAATAGACACAAAATCTATATGGAACACCTAGTTAAATGGAGAGGTTTATCTGATGCTAAGGCTACATGGGTTCCTGAAAATGATTTCTAAAAGATGGGAATTGATCCTATACTCTTGTCACCTCTTGTGACTTGAGTTCTTTCACTGTAGGAGAATGGTGCAAGAGCACCTAGCGGTTTGAATGTAAAGCCCACAAATTTTGGTTGGATAGGCCTTGTATAGGTCAGTGTGTGTGACTAAGGATGGTTTTTGAGTCCAGTAGGTGTATTGGAAATTTTTTGAGAGTTTCAAGTCTTATTGTGACAAATGTGGTCAAGTAAGTCCTAATTGGCCCAATGTTGTCAAGTATGCAAAAATATGGGTATATTGAGGAAAATGATGTAATAGGTAGACTAAGGTCTTGTTGAGATGTTTTAGGAGTCTTAGGACAAGAACCTTGATCATTTGGTGAAGTTTTGAGTTGATTAGGACAAAGATGTCATGTAATGTGCAAAAGTTGCAATGACAACTTTGTAATTTTGGAAAGTTGCTTTGACAAGTTTTGGCAAATAGGTGCATCTATTGCCAAGATCAGCTATGGGCGTGCATAGGCTGTTAAAAATTATTGTAAAACCATATAAAAGACATCTAAATACCATCGAGGAAGGTTGGATGTCATTTGAAATATTTTGCAATTTTGAAGATTTGACATTTTTATTGGCAGTTTGTGTGCAGAGTCTCTGTAACTCGAGCAACTCTTAGTTTTAGATTGGTTTAAGCATGTTTTATTGTAGATACTTGCAGTAGGTTATTTTCTTTCCTTGAATGCTTGTGTGTACATAGATTTGGGTTTGTGTTTTGTTAAGAAAAATTCAAACAACAGACTGTGATTCACTGGCAGTTACTGGGGTTTGAATTGAGAAATAGCTCTAACTTGATTAGCCACCTTGGAAATCCAACGGTCATGGAGGGTTTACAAGTGGAGTCCCTATACATAGTTTTCCAGTTAGATTTTTTTCAAAATGTTGTGTTTGTGATTATTGCAATCAAGCCCTAGGCGAGCAAGTTCATAGCCTGACTAGGAACTTGAGGAGTGTAGACATTGTGAATTGAAAGGGTGGATTGGGAAATGAAATCCAATGATGTAGAAGTGTGTAAAGAGGATAGGGAAAGCCTTGAACAAAAGATAGAATCTCATTCAATCCATTTGGTTAGGATTTTAATAAAAAATCCATTTTCAAGCCTAATCCTACTAGTGAAGGCTCATTTAGGGTTTCGCTGTTGTACGAAAGTAGGGAGCTCAAGACCTACAAAATGTGTTAGGTCTTCCAAAAGGGTAGTCAGAATAGTTATCAGTTCAAGGGGTTGTGAGACAAGTTTTGGAGTTAGAGTCCAAAAACCCTAAATTGAGGCCTAATAGAGACCTAAAGCCTAATAGGCCTTAAACTGCAAAATGAGGAAAGCGATGAAGAAATTCTTAGTGGAGTAGGTGGTTTGGATTGGGAATTATGTAATTTGACAAGTGTGAAGACCTATTTCACTCCTGCAAGAGAGTCTTGGAAGCTTGGAAAGAATAGGACAAGCATAGAATGAGTAGATAAGCTACTTGAGAGGAAAGCTTGAAGGATAGAGGAGTATCACCTTTATTGATTGGGAGTCCTAGATTAGGAACCTAATGTGGAAGGTTGTGTTTAGAGCAGATGTGCTCAAGGGTGATTCAAAGAAAACAAGATGGTGAGAAGAACCTAGAGGCTCCCCATCAATGACCTCCTTGGATATTCATGACATGGCTTAGTTGCCTCCTAAGAGTCGGGTTAATCTGGCATTTGTATCGAGCATAGACAGTTCGAGCTTTTGGTGCAATGAAAAATGATTCCAACAGTACCTTGTTCATTAGATATCATATAATTTAATGTGGTGATCTCCTTAACCATAGTGAGGACGTGTTTCAAACTTGTCTTATTGTGCCTTCCCCTAGCTCCTCCACTTCCTACTTCTATTCCTTATAGGCTTTGAAAAAAGTAACTACCTATGAGGACATCACCTATACCTCTAGTGTTTCTTGCAATGCGGCCTCTTGGTTACTAGGGTCTATTGGACCACCAATTGAGATATACAATCTCTTAAAAATTTATTTTGGGCAGCCAAGTCCCTTATTTCTATCTCATCATCATGCATATGTTTATATAATGAAGTGACCCCCGATGTAACTAATGATTTTCCCCCTCATGGGTAGGGACCCCGAGATCAACTTCTTCCATCAAAAAATCTTTAGGAGCAATGCACTCCATTGCCTTTTCAGGAGGAGGAACAACCACCTATGTTTTTAGTGTCCCCTAGTATCTTCTGTGGCAAAGGAAATCCTCTGAACCTTCCTCTGACTAGACTCCCCTATGTGAAAAACCTTACCAATCTCTGAAAAATCTTGTGCCTACAGCTCACAATATGTTCTCTTCCTTGGATGGATGGCCTTGGTCAACCAAGTTGGTTAAGTGTTGGCTAAGAGAGGCTGATACGTCTCATGCTGAAAAATAATACTCTTCCTCTCATCTTTCTTCTTGGTAACCTAGAGATGGTACTTGTGAAGGAGAAATGACCATATACTCGGAGTGTGAAGGAGAACTATGTTATTCACCTTGTTTATCCACGGCTTCTTATCCTTGGTACTCTATTTTCTCAGTGGACGTCTCTTGAACATGCTCTTTGATTTCTCCAGTAGGTGGAATTTGAGCGCCTTCTTGCAACTCATCTCCACCAACATCCTCTTTCTTTTTTCATTCCACTTCAGGTTTCTCCTTTTTCGCCTGTTCTTCTTCTGTGTCCAAAAGAACCTATGTATCGGGGGAACTTCTTCCTATACATCACCATCTCCATCTAAATCTCCAACCATCCCCTGTAAAGACATCCCTTTTGTATCAGGCCATGAGTGTGTTTCTTATGAAGATTCTTTGAATCCAAAAATGCCTTCAAATATGAATATCAAACTCATTCGGGGCCAAAGGATCTTCAACTGGTGTCTCTTGTTATTGTTATGCATCAAATGTGTCCCTGTTAAACTCAAAAGCTTAATAAGCTGGCATAACATAGGAATCACTTCTGCATGTGGTATATGCAAAACTTAAAGTGAAACCTCCAGATCCTAGGCCGGTTCCTACTAAATAATCACCTATTTTCTCTTCAAACTAACTCAAACTCTGGAAGAAAAGGGGAGAAAAGATGTAGAAAAGAACTAGAACTAATTGCAAAGGACTTAAACTGAAAATTTAACTAAGGTGATACACCAAACTTTGATGGATACTATAAAGAACAAAAAAACAATGTTTTTTTATTTTCAAGATGAAAAAAGAACAACTTATACAACTCCCTACAATATGCTCATGCAACAATTTTTCACGGAAATGTCTTCATATACTTATCTGGTAACGAGGAGACTTCACAATTACCAAGGCTAATTATATCTGACACAAACAGTAACCCGCACTACACACTTTCTGCATTAAAGGGATATAACATGAGATGAAATACCAGGAAAAATAATTTATTTCACAAGTATTACACTCAAATCACTAAGCAATATACTGAAATGCAGAAAAGGAAGAAGACAAGACACTCCAAAATGTTATCAAAACTACTCCTCTAAATTCAAAATATCCTTGGGTTACAAAAAAATGCCAATCTAAAATGCTAAGATGACTGCAAGTCTCACAACAACATCCAGTGCATAATCAGAACTCCCTTAAAAAAAGCTATTACAAGTATTTATGTTTCAACGTGAAACATCTTCATGAAGATAGCACCTAAATCCTTTGGGTCAGTTTCAACAAAAAAGGATATATTTAAGGTCCTCAAAAGTCTCTAAAAGCACATGGGATAATGAAAAAGGTCAAGCCACCTAACCCTTTTACCATTAAGGTCCCCCAAAATGCTCCAACTCCCCTAGATATGGGTCAAACAGCTCCTAAATGCTCTCTCCTTGTTGGAAGACTAAATCCAACTTCCCTAAATGCTCTCAACTCCATTATTATTGCATTTTTCATTAAGAAGTTTTAATAAATATTAATTGATTCATAAATAGCTATCAATTAATAATTATTGAATTACAAGTTTTACTAGAAATGTACTAATATTAAATCCAATAATGTTTTTCATTTAATAATATAATCATATAATCACAACAAATATATTATTATATCACTAAGTAAATAAGAAACATATAAAAAAATGTTTCAAATTCCATCAAAAGCTTGGTCATGGACTTCAAGAAACATATAAGAAAACAGAAGGGCACCATGAAGCCTGATAGCCCTAAACACATTTTTTTCATTTTCACTCTTAGCATTTTGGATTGGAATGAAGGTTGCAGAAACACTAAGCCGCCACATTTTATTCTGCATTCTTCCATGCCCACGCCGCCATGGAAAATTTGAATGGAGATTGGAGGGGATTTTGAAGTTTTCACATAGATTCTTTTTCACTGCAACTGGTATGCTTCGATTGTTGTGTCGCCAAGTTCCATTTGCATAAGAAAAAATGATTTTCTCTATGCATTGATAGCTCAAACTTTGTATTTGATGGTACTTATGGCTTTTAGTGTTTGATTTGTAAGATTTCACCGCCCTTTGACAAATATTTAAGGGTTTCTTATAGCTATCTTGTAGCACACTGCTTCATTTGTGCATTTGATACTCATAAAAGCTTTGTATTTCTCAGCCTTTTTGGGCTTCGAGTTGCAAATAATGTTGGCTTTTCTAAAAAATACACAAAATTCTCCTCTTTTATGCTTATTTTTCTCTATCCGAGCTCTGTTAAGCCATGACTATTCGTTTCTATATTCTCACCATTTCATTTCTATTACACCATTTGAGGTAGCGTGATTGGTATCTGGAAATTATGATAATATCATTGTATGTGTCACACAACCACTGTATAATTTCGGAGGGTCTTTCTCAATCCCTGCCACAAGTACTTGGAAAAATAGAATCGCTTGGTATCTGAATTTTCCTTGAGGGTTTGATGGCTTTTCCTAGTCTCTCTTCGCTATTCTATACAAACATAAAAAATGACAGTGAAGCTATCAAACCTAAAGAGTGACCCACCAAACATCATTCGGTATTCCATACATTATGTCACTGTATCTATTCTTTATGGAAACATTTGTATTTTCACCACTAGTATCCCTATTTGTGACTGCAAATTCTACCCATACTTTGTATATTTATTGTTTTGTCATATGGTTGCAATATATAAACCATGCCTTTGACATTGAATAACAACCTTTACATCATCTCGGTGGCTTCCTATGACAGTGATGATACCAATGCTATACTCTGTGTTCTTCTTTGTCTATGATATTGTGGTGCCAATATGATGCTCTGTTAATATTTTATTGCATTGTTATATCATTATTCCTTAAATGCTCTAAGTAGTGCATTCGGTACTCATGACATGTTATTACTAATGCTTCCATGAGATGTTCATACTATGTAGTCACTGTTTACTCTATTTCTTGACAATAGTACCACCATCATTGTAGCTACATGATCTTTATGTTTGTTATCAAATACCTTCTTGATTATAATGTTGATCATTGTTAAAAGTATCTGCATTCCCTGGAAAAGCTGATACATTTAATGGTGTTATTCATAGTTAGTTGTTGGAACCATACACTTGTTTAGCTGATACTATGAATGCTCCAAGATTTTTCTATCTTTTCCTTTTGAGTTATCAACTTGGAACTGAATGCTTTGTAATTGATTACATATACTATCATTTTCCTCTTTCATGACTACTATTGTAGCAGCATCCTTAACTATATATTCACCACTAGATAATGCATTTGTAACATTCATTGAAGCATTGCATGCTTCTACTTACCCAGTGTGTGTCTTGTTGTGAAAATGAATATGTCTAGAAATATCATAGCTATAAAGGTTTGCAACATATCATTGCTCTTGGGATTTCATTCACTGTTATGTAAGTCTTTTAGTGATACCTTTGATACATCTTTTATCATTGTATTCCCCTAAAAAATAATGTTCTTTCAGGTACTTGTGACTGTATCTGTTATGCCAATTCCTTTCTTGCCCTGTAGATGGTAACATCATTCCCAATACGGTGTAATGAATGTTTCATTGAATCCCACATCATTCATGTTTCCTTCTTTAGATGTTTTGCTTCTTGAACCAAAGAAATGTTATTTCCTTTCACGTAACGATAGATTCTTTTCATAACAGTCATATATCCTTTGAGAAGTATGCACTTTTGAATACACTGTTATTGCTTGATCTTAGCATGCTTTTAAAGGTAATTTCTTACTTCTCTACATGGTGATCATTTGGATGAATGCTATTGGTAGCATCACTTATCATACTGTATCAGTTTTATGATGCAACTGCTTGTTTTAATTTTGAATGCTAAAACTATGAACTGCCATTATAGGATTATTGCACAGCTTCAACATTTGAGAACACAATATTCTCATATACTATAGGTCTTTTGATAGCCGTGCAATCATTTATGCTTGAAATACTTGCACTTATGCTTTCACGGGTATCTATGACCTACAAACTATGAGAATACTCAACAGCAAATTGAAGACCAACAACTTACTTTGGATTCCTCACTTAATAGAACTAAGATCCCACTGTCATAACTTTTTTGATATCACCCCAACAAGATGGGCTCAACCCTTGTAGGAGCCTCACTTTACCCCACTTGCCAGGATGAAACAATTGTATCTGCATAGTCATCAAACTTGTTAGCAATAAAATTCCTTTCGATTGAAATAATGATCTGATCTCCTTCTGTCTTTTGTGTAAGTAGGATGGATCTTGATGTTAAAGGTAGAAAAGTAAGAAGTTTAGTTAATCAAACATTTCTTAGATCTTCTGGATCTAACATTTATTTTTTTCGACATGCAGGACCTAAGATCAAGGACAACAAAGCTTGACAAGACAACTATAAAGACTAGAAGACTCAGATTTTCCTCAACCAGTCGGCCCCAAGCAATGACTGGTTACCTTGACTCCTTGCTTCCTATCTTTATCATTAATTTATGTTTTTATTTCATGAAAGATAGAATAGGCTATGCTCATGGCTTGTGTGAGAAATTTATTTGAACAATACTTTGTTGAATAAAATTACATTTTCTGAAAAAAATTGTAAAGATTAGCATAATATTCTTTCAATGGTGTTTCTCTTTTCTTCATTAAATGTAATAATTAAATTTTGTATTCAAAGTTATTGTATTTAATCTTGAAAGCATATAGTGTATAAAAGCAATCAGGATGTACCTTTTCCCTTGAAATGCCTATGGTTCTACCTGAATTGAACCGGGAGTAAAAATTGGCTAACAATTATGTTGTTGAGTTAGATTGAATATTGTGTATCTCCGAGGCAGTAACTTGATCTCCTGATCGTTCTCCCACAACTCTACTAGTTTGAGGGGGCTTAAAGATGTCTTTTGAAGAATGCTCTCCTACGTTGAGCCTTCGGGCAGTATTTGTAGATGACCTCATTACCCTGGCCAATTGAGGGCCATCTTCCTCCTCTTCTAGAGCTTCCATGATTGGGGGAATTGGAGAGGGTTTCTTCTTCAACCTTTTATACAATTTGCAAGGGGATTGGAGGATGCTATGTTTTAGGCTTCTTGACCTTGATTCTAAAAGGTTTGATCGTAGGTCTAGAGAAAGAATGAACATCCATAGTAGGAGCAGAATTAGGAGTAGAAATAGTGGCAGTTCAAGCAACATGAACTCCTAATAGAGATGGTGCATTAGTGACAAGTGATGGGCCAGTGGCAAAAGATTCCTTTTGCTTCTTGTCTTTGGCCTTTCGCTTCCTTAAGACTTGCGGGGGATATTGTGTAGCCACTTCCCTTGTGTTCCCTGTGACTTCTCGAGGCAAAGAAGTGAATGGAGTCTTCTTGAAAATATGTATATCGACTTTCTCCCCTTTTCCTGTATCCACCTTTAAGGGCGTATCCATCTTTGCTACTATTGGCATGGGCTCCATTCTGAAAGTCTTCTTCAATCAATCCTTTATACAATCTACCATGTGCCTAGCCTAATGTTCTATGTCATTGGACTCATTAGTTGTTATCTCGAGGCATTTAAAATTGGTCTATCAAAAATCTTATCCATATTATATAGGGGTAGCAACACATCCTCAGAATCCAAATCCCAATTTCTTTCTGATATATACAACCCAAGGGTAGCCTTGGCCAAATCCAAGCTCATCTTGCAGTAATCTTTGATCCTAACCTCATAGTCATCTGTGCAATTTTCTAAATGGTCCTCAATGTGATGCTCATGTTTGAAATGGGTTCCCATCACATGTCTAAATGTACCTATAGGGTCAAATTTATCCTGACCTATCAACAAATTATCTAGTGGGCAATCATCCCATTCAAGACATACTGACTTTGCAAATTTTATATCTTGGGATGAGTGTGCACCTATCCCAATTGGGAATTGGAAATATGGCTTATGTTTATTAACAATCAACTTACGTGCATAAAAATTTGTCGTCGCAACTCCATCAAGATTAACCTGTCAGAAGGGTACCTTGGAAGCATCTTTGGTTGCAATATGCAACTATCCACTCTGATATAGGTAAAGGTTATAAATTGAATAAAATAACTATCAACCTTTCTGATTTAGACAACAACCTCCACGGGCATCCTTTTAGCAAAAATTCTCTTAATGGAGCGGATAATGAAAAAACTAAACACATCATTGATGATGGGGTATTCAAGGCTAAATGGATCTAGTTTCTCTTTTTGTGCCAACTGGGGGTAGATCGTGTACACATATGACTTTGTGTCGCGCAGGGATCCTTTGACAATCAACCCCAGATAGGAGGCTCGAGATGTAAGTAGATAAACAATGTATGAGGTCAAGTAGAATTTTGAGTCTCTTTTGACCTTCAGAATTTGTTTGTCCTAATTATCAGTGATAATCTGGGCCTAGTCTATCTTCTTCTTTCTTTTCCAGCTAGTATCAATATATAGGACCATCTACATCTCTAGTTGTTTACCCTGTGGAAAACCAAAAACGCTGCACTGTAATGTCACAATTCTTCATATCTTCCATGAAATAGGCATTGTGACGGTTTATCTTTTCCAACTAACCATCCTTGCAGGGCCTTTCTAGATGATTTTGATTGATCTCGAGTTTGATGTCAGGTTCCTCCCTATACTAGCTCTCAGTTTGCTCTATAAATATATTTGCATATTCATATGCAAGAGGAATGTGGAAGACTTCTTCAGTGTTGTCTGGCCTTATATCTAATACCACATCCACATGTTTGTTTAAAACCTCCTTTCTTCAAGTTTATAGTGTTCTACAATAGTGATCATAAGATTCAGAGATTAAATGGATACAGGGAACCCTACAGCATGAACCAACCCTGACATCACCATGAAGGAAGTGTTAGAGTATGGTTTTGGGTTTCCAATCTTACTGAGGAAGTCATTGAAATCCATGTGCCCAATGTCGGTGTTAGTGATCTCACTATGCAAATTGGAAATCTTGGAAGGCTTGTTGTAGCCCACGAATTTGAACTTCATTGGTTGAATTGCTGACCTACCTTGTGATCATGTACTTTGAAAACAAAACACTCATCAACATTTCTTATTAGAAATCATCAAACTAAACTATGGAAATGATAACAAAAAGTAATAGAAAAAAATAAAAAAATAAGAAAAAGGAGGAAACCCAAAGAAAAAACAAAACCCCATTTGTACAGAAAAGAAACCCTTTAACCTGATTTTTTTAGTATTCAAGATTTTGGATTTTGGGGGTCTTGGTACCCCTGACACCATGAAACCTATGTGTTCCTCAATCGACAACTCAAAATATAGGTATTCAGGATTTCAAGGGTGCTTGATCCGTGATATTCCTTTCCAGAATCGGGGATCAAGACACACCCAACACCTTAATGTTAGGCTTAACATAAGCTGGCTGTTGAGTTCAGGAATTGGGGATGGGTGACCCCTCATCAACCTTTCAGGGATCGGGGATCATAGCACCCCCGATACCCCAAGGGAAAAATCACTTTCTTGTAACATTTAGTTATACTCTTTCATGGATCAAGGATCTCATAATCCGCGATCCCTGTTAAGGCATTGGGGATCATGAGATCCCTTACATTGCGATGTCAAATCTTTACATTTTAAACCTTTGCGAATAGACTTTCCAATGCTATGGTACGACAACATGATTCATTTTCTTTGCGAGGGTTCAAACAAAATTTGAGGGCAAACACACAACACAAACACACCAAAAGATGAAAGCACACAAAAACAAAATGAAACAAACAATAAGGAAGGAGAAAAATGACCACCCTAAAATGAAGAAATAATCAACCAAGGATCTCTCAATAGAGATGCAAACTGAATACCAAGAGCTCATCGATCATGCACACCCAAAGACTCTAACTCACTACTAAAGCCTCCAATGCATAAAAGGGCTCAATCAGTCGATGAATGCAAAGTGTTCAAATAAGGGCATTAACAACCTTTTATAGGGGAGAGGGTTAACGACCAACCCTGGGCATCGGGGATCGAGGTTTCAAGGGTCAGGCGTCTAAGGACTTCCTAACATCCCAAAAACCCTGAAACACCAATCTTCGACTGGAGATCTTTGGGGCATTGGGGCTTCGTTGATCAGGCATCGAGGTTTCAAGGAAGCAAGACCTACCTTCTACCCCTGAATGCCCAAAAGATGACCAAAACTTCACCTTAGGCAGGAGCAACAAAGGAAAAAGGGAAAAAAAGAAAAAAGAGAAGAAAGAAAGAAAGAAAGAAAGAAAGAAAGAAAGAAAGAAAAGAAGAAAATAAATGGAGGAAAAGACCCCTATACACTTCTAACATCAAATTATCAGGAGCCTAAAGGCCACAATTTGACCCATCTGATGTGACCTACTAACAAGGACCTTGCAAAAAGAAACAAGAGAAAAGCAAGAAAGGGGTCCCCATTAGGCCACCAAACCTAAATGGGGTGACCTGAATGGGGTGTGAGTTGTGGAGGCACACCACTCATGATGTAGTACTTTGAAGAAAAAATCTTTGCATTTCTCTGTCAATTTTTCTTGTCTACTTTATTTTTATATGGGTTAATGCTCTCAATTTTTCTTATATATGTTTATTAAATAATGTTGCTTTTGTTTAGCCACAACTCATTTAAGACATAAAATTTGTTATTTAAAATTTTTAAATATTTTAAATAGTGAAATATATTATAAACAACAAATCACATTAGAAATGATGAATTATATAACAAAATATTCACACAATCAAAAGAATTGTGTCTTTTCAAACACTTAATATTAACCATGCAAAATACTTTCTTGGTCAAGCATACCCATTAAGGATTTGAAAATAATAATGAGAATTTTAAAAAATCGGTTAAGAAGTATAAATACTACGATAGTTATGATTTTAAAAATTAACAAACAAATGACTGACCTCCTCCGAGCTTATAAGATAAGATTTCTCCACAATATTAAGGTAAGATAGTGATGCTCGTCTTCTAGTGATCTATAAACAAACCAAAAACATTAAGTTTACAACATAGCAACTCTAAAGCAATTTTATTAAAATTTTGTGTAGTCTAAGTAATAATAATAAAAAAAGAAAAAGAAAATTGAGCAAGCTAAAAAATATTCTAACAAAAATTTTTAATCAATCCCACTCAAATTTAATATAATCTTTAGAAATAATTACGGTGGACCCATGAAATGGATTTGAGCTCCTAATTTTAGTGTGTGTATGATAAAAGCAAGGTTAACATATTCTCTATCAATTTAAGGGTTTTATTGTTATGATAGGCTGCATATTTTTTCCGATATAGATTAGTTGTTTGTATATATATATTTTTCATAAGTTTTCATCTAAACCTTTTGCTTTGATTTAAAAATATTGAAATAAAATTTAAAATTAAGAGATCACTAACTTGAAAAAGCTTCACTTGTTCAATAACAAAGCTTCACCAAAAATAATGTAGTTAGAATATAAGATTTTAAAGTTCACTTGTAAGTGAAGAAGAGGGCTCAAGTTTTATGTCTATATATATTTTATCTTCCCTCCATATTGTATTTGATTTTGGATTGTATCATTTAAATTTAACAATTATAAAAAATATAATTTAATAATTCCTTAAATATGTTAATTAATTTCGTGAATATATCAATTTCTTTAATATCATAGAATCAGTAGCTAAATTTTTGTAGTTGAAAACTATTATCCATGTAACAACATTGGAGCTTGTTGTAACTATTAGGAAAGTGGTGGCTCAACCTTGCCTTTACATACGGTTGTTGTCTATAATAAGCTTTCATTTGAGTATGGATTGGTCTAAAAACACTTTCAAAGATTTGGATGTGCTAGATAAGCGTACCAATAAATTTTCATTACAAGGTCACGTCTAAATTTGAAAATATTAAAGTTTTTAATTTTTAAAAGTTGCAACAAAAGTTTCAAAAGTTCATCAACCCCTTCTCATTAGAACCTTAATGTCAATCTGAATGAGTTCTCTGTTGTGGTTATCCCTGCACCCCCTCCCCTTCCACCCCCGCCTGATCAATGGAAATATGTGCCTAGGTTGAAGCGGTCGACGAAGAAATCTATCATGCCTGAGGATAGAGAAGGTATGGAGTCTGAGAAGAGGAACGATCTTCAATTGGAGGAAGGAGAGATCACTAGAGTTCAAGATGGCCCTTCTAGTGATGTTGTGGAAGATTGTGTTTGCCTCTGAACCTGGCAAAGTATGTGAAAAGTCTAGCAAGCCTCTGAAAAAGACCCCTTAGAATTTTTTGACGGGGTCAATATTAAGAAGAAAAGATGCAGACCTCCTCCCTTAATGGAAACCCTAAACCATCCAAGACCCCAAGGAATAATATTCCTCAGTGCTTTAAAGGATTTTGGATCCCCGTGGAAACTGACAAATAGGGGTTAATCATGATAGTAAATTGTGTATCTTGGAATGTTAGAGGTTTGGAAACCTCTGACAGGAAATATGTGGTTAAGAGGCTTCTAAATTTGCACAAGAATCTGGATATACTCATGCTTCAAGAGGTGAAGGCAATTGGCTTTGCACTAGATATTGCCCTAAAATAAGCACCTAGGGGGTAAAGGTGGGACCTTTATTCTGATAGGTCCATAATGGAGGAAGGTTGTTCAAGAATGGGAAGTTTCTCCCTGCAATAGGGTAGTATGGGTCAAATTCAAGGTTGATGAGTCTGAATTTGGGGCTTGCTCAATTTATGCCCCCAACGATCATAATGAGAGGATTAATCTCTGGAAATGGATTTCAAATCTTTACAATTTTCCCTGGATTCTAGTTGGATATTTCAACATGATAGAAAGGGCTCAAGATAAGGTGGGAGACCTAAAATTTGAATGGAAAGATAATGAACTGCTCTATTGGAACAAGATGGTGAGAAAACTAATTTATTTAATCCCTTAGCTGAAAATAAGGGGGATTCTAAAGGGGTGGGGTATACATGGTCCAACTATCAGAAAGGAGATAGAAGGATCTACTCTGGACTGGACAAATTCTACTTAAATAAATTGTTCTTAAGTTGCCCTCCTCATCCTAATGATAATTGCTTGAAGGTCTTCCTCTCTGCTGAAAGTATACCAAGTAAGAAGCAAGGTTTTGCCCTAAATTCTTCTCTGCTCAAAGATGAAGATGTGCAAGCAATAGTCAGAATCATTGCTTGGTATAAAAATCAGATTGCTCACGATGAATTTGAAGTTACTAGATGGGCGCAAACCACTGAGTCTTGGCAAAAGATGCTTAAGGTTGTTGGCAAGAAAATAGCTAAAGATGCTAGGGGGGAGAGTACAGATTAGTCTAAGCCTTGCAAGAATCTGAAATTCTTATTCAACTCTCCCCCTTTGACCCAAGTCTATTAGACAGGGTTTGTAGACACTCTCTCAGAAAACTACAGAATGCTAGGACTAGAGGTGCTAGAGATAGAGCTAGAATCAATTGGCTCAACTTGGGGGTTAGAGGATCCAAATTTTTCTTTCACACCCTAAAGAAGAAGCAAGCGAGAGATAGAATTAATTGTATCAGGGATCAAGACAAGACTATCACATCCCAAGAGGAGATTTTGGAGACCTTCTCAGTGTTTTATAGAAACTTGTTTGCCTCAGAAGATGTTGGAACCCCCATGGAAACTTCTAGACTAAAGACAAGAGGAATCATTCCTAAGAAGGTGACAGAGGAAGATGCAATAGTGATTGACAGAGGGCTTTTAGAAGATGAAATCAGAAACTCTATTTTGAAAATGGTCAGTGATAAAGCCCCCTAGACCAGATGGATTATCAGTTGAATTTTTTAAGACCAATATAGACTGGATTTTGGGAAGCCTACTCAACATATACAATGAGAACATTGTGGTAGGGATTCTTGGCATTGCTCTTAATTTTGGCCTTATCAAACTGATTCCTAAATAATGAGACAAACTTCTTATTAAGAACTGGAGGCCCATTACCCTCCTTAGCGTTGGATACAAGATTCTAGCAAAAACATTGGCCCTAAGAATAGAGAATTTGCTTCCGAAGGTGAATAACAACACTTAATCTGGATTTGTAAAAGGGAGGTACATATTAGAAAACATTATTACATGCTGGGAATCATTGGAGTGGGCCAAAGTATCTAGAAAACAAGGTGCTATGTTGCTTATTATTTCTGAGAAAGCATATGATCTGATTGAATGGAAATATATTCTAATGATACTGGAAGCACTTGGATTCCCACCCTATTTTTGCAAAATGGTGTCAACTCTTCTCCTAGGAGCCAGGGTGGCAGTGGAGGTCAATGGGGTTAGATCCAAGTTTTTTGAGCTTTCTAGATCCATCAGGAAAGGTTACCCCCTCCCTTTTTGTCATTGTTGCAGACTCCCTCCATTTCCTCCTTAGGTATGATTCTCTTTCCCCAAAAGTGAGAGGTACTCTCCTCCCCAATGATCAAGAACTCGCCAACATTCAATTTTTTTATGACACCTCCATCCTCTTGTATCTTGATGAGAAAAACATGTACAATATCATGACTAAATTGGAACTCTTCTGCCTAGCTTCTAGTAGTAAAATATCCCTTTCCAAATCTATTATGTTGGGATGAGACTAAAATCTCCCAACTTGGTGGGGCAAGTTTGAATTTGAATGGGGTGGTCCCAACCATGTGGTCAGATATCTAGGTATTCTATTTCTTGTCAACCCAAATTTAAATATAATGTGGAGTTGGGTCAAGGAAAGGATTGTTAAAAATTGAACAAATGGGACATCAATATCCTCTCGTTTCCGGGAAGATTCCAAGTTTGTCAGAAAACTATATCCTCCTATCCAATTTATTTCTCTTCTTCCTGGTTGTTTAATCAGTAGCAATTCAAGTGCATCTAGAAATTTATTAGAGACTTTCTCTAGTCAGATGGTAGAGGTAACAAGATGATGCATGTAGTTTCATGGGGGTGGTGTACCTGAGAGAAAGCTCGGTTTGTTTTGGCCTTAAAGATCTTAGAACTCAAGGTATAGCATTAGTTGTTAAATGGATTGATAAGGTAGACACTGGGGAGGAACCTTGGACAATTTTGATCGGGAGTAATTTATCTCGGGCTCATCCTTGTAATTCCGAAGCTTGGAGCAACCTCTGCTTCACTGATCTTACAATTGAAACTAATGTGGTAGTACCAGGTCCTAATGTTTTCAAAACCATATGGAAGAGCTGGAAATTTCTGAAGCAATTTCTCTGCAATATTGGCCCATCTGAAAGTAATGAGATTATCTGTGGTAAGAAATCAATATGGTGGAATCTCAAACATGGCAATAAGCCCTTGGTTCTACTTCAGGGCTATTTTGCAAGAAGGTGGTCAGAGAAAGGAATTAACACCTTCAATGATATTCTACAATAGGCAAAACTGATCCCTTGAGAGAAAATTGAAATAGATTTAAATATCCCCAAGTCTCGGTGGAGAACATACTCCCTTTTTTCTGCTTCCCTCAACTTCTTAGGATTCTTTCGTGGTTGCTGCCTCCCTAACTGTTTTGCCTTCCATCTCTCTTGGCCTGGTAGCACTCCCCTCCATCTAGTTAAATCCAGATACATATACCACCGGCTTTCATTCAGCCCATATATTATCTCTCATGTCAACTCCAGATGGCATCTTGAAGCTCAACATTCCGAATGGAACAAATACTTTACTC
Organism: Thuja plicata; assembly: GCA_018584345.1. NCBI lineage: Eukaryota > Viridiplantae > Streptophyta > Pinopsida > Cupressales > Cupressaceae > Thuja > Thuja plicata. The sequence continues at coordinate 897,670 of MU228194.1, read as the reverse complement.
TCATATGGAGTAGACCATTGGAACCCAAAATTACTTGCTTTCTGTGGAAACTCCTTTTGCATAAACTGCCCTTTAAGAACCCTAGGGGTGAGCATAATTTGTGTAGAGTCTGCAAACACCAAGAGTGAGTGATGCATGTCTTTTTTGAGTCTCTTTGCATCTGAAGTCTGGAAAATGTTTGGACTTACCTTCAATGTTCATTTCAATACACTAAATATAGTCTCAGGACATAGTAACAATAGAAAATTTTGTAACACTTTCTGGTCCATTCTTTCTTCTCTTATATTGTGGATTATTTGGAAGGCTCAAAATAATGATGTGCTTGCAGGAAAGGACAGGAACCTTACTGAGTCTCTAAGGAGTCTCATATATCTTGATGTTTCCACGCAGGTCACCACGATGATTAAGATGAAGGAGAGCAAATTCCTTCAAATCCTGAGAGACTGGAAGACTACTATTGAAAAGGAAGACATAGCACATGGATACACCACTATGAAGGCCAAGGGGGATTTTGAGGTCACTCTTGCTGAATTCATTCAGCACTTGAAATAATGTAGACAGTGGAAGGATAATACTGAGGAAATAAAGAGAGAAAAAGACCCAGGCTATAGATCCCATGAAATCATAGGGTACAATGTGGTTTCCCCAGATTCTAAGAGTGCTGACTCAGACCAAGAGACACAGTCTGATTAAACATTTATAGTTTTTTGTATTGGTCTTTTTTGATACACCATTACTGCAATGCGACAATATGATATAATAGATGCTATATTAGTATGATCACAATAACACTAATATCAAAAACTCTTGAGATACTTGGTGTTTTTTTATATCATATCTCTGATGTAAAACTCTTTCATTATTTTTTGATATGCAATAGAAAAAAAAAGTTCATCAATAAAACACAAAAGGCTCATCAATCAGACACGTGATTCAAGAGTTATGACCTCCAAAAGTTGAGTTTCCTAAAATAGGAAATGCAAAAATGTGTTGGACACAGAAATGAGTTATAAAAGGGAGATACATATGTTGGGGGTGTGTTTTGACACATCATAGGGCATCTTAGATTAGAGATAAGATGGGAACTACTTTTTGGATGGTTTTAACCCATGGTTTTGTAATATCACTTGATAGTTAATGCATTGTATCTTCTATACATAAGGTGTGTGAGATGAGGGATGTGTAAGTCTTGTAGCTATTATGTTACCTTCATATATTTGGTTGGTGATACTCCTATGAGAAGCTTTCTCTACAAGTATATTTTAATCTGTTGATTTCTAAATAATATATTGAGCAGCATTTAAATGGGTTTTCCTCTTGAAAGGGTTTTCCCTATGTAAATCATTGTGTTGTGGTGTGTGATGACATATTTTGCCATTAGTATACAAGGGAAAATAGTTTTGAATTGTCGGTAACTTCAACCCCGAAAGATAGGTTTTAGTGCAACCCAACAAACAACTTCACAAGGGAACCCGACAAACAAAGTTTATAGTGTAACCTGACAGAGCAGGTTACAATGTAAACCGACGACACAGTTTACAAGTACAATCCAAAAATGTTGAAGTGGAACCCGACAAGAAGACAACAAAGGAACTCGACAGACAGTATACAAAGCAACCCGAGAGGAAAGTCTACAGAGCAACCCAAACACCAATCTACTGAGAGACAATTTTATTCCGAGAAATGTGGATCTAACTTACATGTCAGATAAAACACTTAAGTTTTATATTTAGATTAAAGCTTAGCTTTAAATCCATTTCTTAAGGGACAAGTAAAGTAATTATAATTGTTTTAATCAGTCTAATTGATTAAAAACATGCAAACTAGGAGATCAAGGTCAAGTTGTAAACCTTTGTTCATAGAGTTAACATTGAAAAGCATGAAACTCATTTAGGTCAAATTTATTGTACAAATAGATGTGTAATCAATCAAAATAAATGAGTGTGATGATGATTGTAGCCACAGACACTTCTATTGATCAGAGATAGAGTTTTATGCAGAGGGACAACAAAAGATGAAATCAGTTACCAAGAACAAGATCCAAGGCTAAACAATGTTGCTAAAGCTCTTAACAGAGTAGACCTTAACCAGTCTAAACATGTTACTCCTAACAGGGTAAGATCATCAGAAGTGATCAAACTTGTAATCCTTAACCGACCCCTTCCATTCCGCAGATAGTGAAGTTTTGTGGGTTTCATCCCCACCGCAGTTTTTACCTTCTAACATGGATTTTCTGCGTTACCAAATCTTGTGTCATGTGTCATTACATTTCATGAATGTTTACATGCAAATTATGTTCATGAATTGATATAACATGCATAAGATAAGAATAACACATATGGTCGGTAATGCAAGGAATTTCTTACTAAAGGATTAAGGTCAATTGACTAAAAGTTTTAAAGGGTACTGATTCACCCGTCCCCTCTCAATAAGCACCATTCCATTATTCCAACAATTGGTATCAGAGCTAGACCTCTTATTTCGAAAAGTTTAAATCACTTGAGAGAAAAGATCACACAATGGAAAGGTATAAGCTAGACAAGAGTATTGAGAATCGGAAGTTAGAGATACAGATTTTCTATAAACATTATAAAGAAGCTAGAGTCAAGATGAGAGAGCTACTGGATGAAAGAAAGGTAATGACATCTCGCTGTAATGAAACAGACTATCATGAAGAAGAGATACCTGATTTATTTGAGTCTTTAGGATCCACATCTTGCAATACATTAGACACATCTGAAGGAAGCATTACAAGTCTAAATGAAATCAATCAACATCTGGCTGGACAAGTGAAATCACTGCAAATCGATCAAGAGACACAGATGGTAAGAATGATTGAGGCTATGAATAATCCTAGACAAGCTGAGCAAGAAAGAAAATTAGCTATTGATGAGAGGAGGAAGATCACTGAAAGGCTACAAAAAAAGGAGTCAGAAATACAAAGACTTATTGAACATCATCATGAGATCACCAATCAGATTATTCTTATGAGTTAGGAGGCAAACCAAATGAACATAGAACTCAATGGAAAATTAGAAGCTATTGGTGAGCTAAAAGAAGAAAATGAAAGACTGAAGCATGAAGTAAGGATTCAGCAAAAACACAATGATATGATCAAGAGAGCTGAAGAAAGTACAAAAAGAATGGATGATTTTCTAGATGGACAAAGAAGAGTTAACAACAATACCAGATTAGGGTATACTGAGCATGGAGAATCACCATACCATGCTGATAAAAAATATGTCTACACAAATCCAAGACCAAGAAAGCAATCATGCAATCACTGTGGAAAACCAGGTCACACATCAAATGTTTGCAGAAGCAAAACTAAGGTATTACTAAATCCACATCTTCATAAATAGGAAATTGTTATAAATGTAACAAGAAAGGACATAAAGCATATGAATGTAAATATGAAGTGAAACAACCAAAGAAGGAAACCTACATGGAAAAATACTTTCCTACTTGTGAAATGCATGGGCACACATCTCTTGAATGCAGGAAGAAGAAAAAACAAGCATGGAAGTCAAAAGAACAAGAAAATGCTTATCAACCGAAAAGAGTCGGTAACTCATATGTTTGGGATTACAATACATGGACAAATTGCACAGCATGTGGTAGATATGGACACATAGCTGAAAACTGCATGAGAAAATAGATGAGAAGGTCTAGAACCTGGAATGACATGATTACATTGTCATAAAGTTGGTCATCTAAGCAAAGACTGCAGGGACCGAGTGACAGAGACAAGCACTTTTCCCAATGGAAACACCATTGAAGACATCAGGAAGATGAGAAACAAAATGTGGAGGAAAGCCACAAACACTGATGATGCTGGACCAAGAAATGCAATTGGTGACACCTTATCCAATGGATCTGGTGATATCACCACCCCCACCTAAGCTGAACAAGTATGGAACTGCACTATACCAAGCTATATTTCACATCAGTTCCATTACACATAGACAAAATGCCAAACTATCATGATTAAAGATGCACTATGGTATTACTTGTTATGATTTTATAAAAACAATCTCGTTGGTCAATGCTTACAGAGAATCGTCGGTGTACATATAAAAGCCAAGTTAACAATGTAACCCGAGATTCATCGATAATCACGTAAAAGACATTGAAGTCTTCGCCAATTACCAAGCACCATAGCTAAACCTGTGAAAGGTCAGGTGAGTTGTCTCTTACCCCTAGCTGAAAGTTTGTGTGATACTCGAGCGACTCCGTCTGTGATCATCGAGAAGTGTGTAGAGGATTAATTGTGCCACTTAGGGCATCATCTATAAAAGGACAACGAAGACCTCATTTCATTCACCAACGTTTGAGAGCAAAGAGCAGAGCGAAGTAGAGAGACCAAAGGTGAAAAGATTGCAGAGAGATTCATGATCACCCTCACAACTACTACGACAGATTCTAATCTTCAACAGCTACAGAAGAACAAGTGAGTAACTAGAATTATTGAGCTCATAGTTTATTTTACGGGAAAAGCCCTAAATTTGTAGAATCATGGCAACCACATCCCGTGTAACCAAGATCAAGAACGCCAAGGAGAAAAAGGTTAATCTGATCAAGAATGCCACTTTTGAAGAACCTAAATACAAGTTTTATCGAGAGGTTGCTTTGCAACCCGACGACACTAGAGAATTCTCAAGCATACCACCTAGGGTTTTTCTCGTCGAGGATGTTCGGGCATGCATACATTGCAAGATTGCCGAGATAGGAGATCTTGAGGTTGAGCAAGCTTACAAGAAGCTTTGCACAAACGGAACCATCAAGAATGAACATAAACACATCGAGGTGAAAGGGCTCACAAATGCCCTAATGTTCCCGAAGGAGTTTAAAACTGAGTGGATCCAGAGAGTGTTGAGCAGAGTGCATGACCCAAAGATGTTGCTGGATGAGCCAAAATAGATCACTAAGGATGTGATACACATAGTGACCGGTTATCCTATAACCAACAAGGCCAAGGCACTCAAACACCTTCCTTGCCCCGATATTGAGAAGATAACAGGTGTAGAATGGGATGGCAGAGGATTGAAGGTAAATTCCATCAAAGATCCCAAAATAAAATTTGGTGCATGTGTGTTGGGATACAAGATATTCCAAGCCAACACGATGAACAACATTGCATATGGAGCAATTGACACTGCCCACAAGATTGTGAAGAAGGGATTAGAGTTGGAGCTATCTGAGCTTCTACTAAAGCAGTTAGATGAGAACTTGAGGACAATCATGTCTGCAAAGTCCAATTCATGAAGTTCGGATCGCTTCTAATGTGCATGTTTTTCTACTTTCAAGACTTCTTTCCATCTATCGGTAATGTCAACTTGGATACTACCCAACCAGTGGCAATTTAAATCAGTGAATTCATCAAGTCACTAGGTGACAACTTTAAATCAATCATGGATGAATACTCCACTGGATTCAAGGATAGGATGTAGAAAAGAATGAGGATACCAGAAGAATTGGTAGAAAAATATAAGAATGATATTTGTTTTATGGGGGACACCGATACCACCTTGATCGAACCAGCTATATCGAGGACAACATGGTTAGCACCACTTTACTATGAGATCAACATAGATCAAGCAACCAATGCTATTGAAGCATTGTTAAATGAACCACTAGACAAGTCACAACCAAGTTTTCAAACCTATGAAGAGGCTAAGGAAAGAATAAAGACCATCCTAGTTGTGAAGAAGATCGACAGAAAGAAGACCAAAATGGTCAAGACACTTGAAAAGAAGTTATCGGTTAATGAAGAAGAAATAGGACAACAAGATACTGAGGGACAGTCACCCGTCGGTCAAGATTAACAAGTCAGTAACTCTGAGTCAACAGAGTCTGATGCACCACCCCCAAAGAAGCCAAGAACTACTGCTGCATCTCGGACAAGGAGTCAGACAACAAAAGATGCAACTTCATCACCGGTCAAGAAAGGACAAGTGAGGACTTACAAGAGGAAGCCTCAAACCAGACAAATTTCAGAACCAAAGAGGAGAAAAGAACTAATCTGAACAAAGGAAGATATAGAGGACACTGAACAAGATGAACAACCTGTAAAGAATAAACTTCTTACTACAATTGATGAGATTACTGAATCAATCATCAGTTCAGGTTCAATAACTAAGCCTAAGATTAGAAAATGGCTAACTCTGAATCCCAAGGATCAGAACAAGATAGAAGAAGCCATCATCACAACAATGTGTAAATTCAAATATGTTCCTATACAATTTGAAAATAAGATGCCACAAGAACTTTTAGATAGGCTATCAGCAAGGAGGACATTTGCATTGAACTCTGAAAAATAGATAAGGTAAAGATCCCTAGTTTCTTTTATGCCACCCGAGTCCAAAATGAAAGAAATTGAAGAAATGATGAAGTTACATTCAAAGAAGTTCTCACCAAAATTGAGAGCCTACAAAGTATTACAGGTAAGCCTAATTGAGCTTGATAAAGAAAGTGAGAGTGCTTGGAGGAAAATGCTCAATGTACCTAAGGAGGATACAAGCCCCGAGAGAGTATTAGAACTTACCAACAAGCCTCACAATGAAGAAAAGGAGGCTATACCAAGCCCTGAGCACATTCTTATAAATGATGCAGTGGATGTCACTTCAACTGAATTAAATATAGAAGCAATCAAGGCAATGGATGACATACCTCAAATTCTACAATCATTAGGGGATACTACAGATGATACTGTTGCCCAAATTTTCCATCCTATGCAATTTGGCCTGGTCTGCCCTGTGTGACCGTCTAATCCATTTATCCCTCCTAAAAGTGCCTGTTTACCGATTTTCGGTACCAAGATCAATCGAGTGAATTTACTATGTTTTGAATGGAGTAGGGTAAAATTCTCAATTCTGTTGGAGCACATTCATACTCATTCTCTGAATTTCTTGGTTTCTGCTCTTTCCTGGGCTTTCTGATATTAAATCCTATTTTGCCGCCCCAAAGAAAAGGTCAAACCCTTTTGAGTCATGCTTTTGTCTCATCGCGCAATCGCGATCTGTTAAAATCAAAGTCTTTAAGTTGCGCGAGTGCGCGACGAAGCTATAATAATGATCATCGCGCAATCGCGATCTATTTTTGTCTGGTCATGTTTTGTGCGCGACTGAGTGGATTGAGCGTTTTCAATGATAATCGCACAGTCGCGATGTCTTTTGCAGGTCAGGTTCCTAGTTCGCGAGTCAGCGATGAGTAAAGATTATGCATGTCGCGCACCCGTAGCAATTTTTTATGTCAGTATCAAGGGGTCGCGAGTGTGCGACGAGCTAAAGATGGGATGCATCGGTCAGTAACGCAGGAATTTTTCAAAGGCTATAAAGGTCTGCGACCGTGCGACCAAAAGAATTTTTCAGCTAGTCGCTCGGTCGCCGGTCAGAAATGGAGAAAGGGAGATCAGCTCGCAAGTATGCGACAAGCAAAGGAAAGAAGGTGTCGCTCGGTCGCTGATCAAATTTGATGAATAAAAAAGGGCTTGCGATATTGTGACTGAGGAAAGAAAGGCCTCGTCACTCACTCGATGATCAGTGAAGATAAAAGGAAAACAGCTCGCGGGTGAGCGACTGTAGAAAAAGGAAGCTTGTTGCGCGCTCGCAGTAAAGGGTAAGGCAAAATTTTAAAGCTTGCGAGTGCGCGACCGAACAGGATGTGTAATGAAACAAAGGAATGTCGCTCAGTCGCTGAGAATAAAAAGTCAGTTTAACACAACTGCGACTATGCGATGAGGGAGTAGATGGAAAGTAAAATGCATTGGCACCTAGTCGCCGAGACTCAGGAAAGATCAAAAAATAGTTCGTGAGCTTGCGACTGAGGAAAGAAAAGACAACATCGCTCACTCGCGCACAGGACAAGAGCAAGGCAGAAGGGACTGCGAGTATGTGACAAACATGAAAGGAGGATTAAACAGAAAGCATCGCCCACTCGCAGAGAGCAGAAATAAGACAGTCAAGTTGAAAAAATGAATTGCAGAACGAATGAGAGGGTGCTATTTTCCATTTTCTGCTGATTTCTGGGTAAAGATATGTATAAGTCTGCGATTTTCATAGAATTTAAAATGTAAACAAGGGAAAAGATCAGATTTTTTCAGAGACAGAAAGATTAGATATTTTCTCGGACGCTGGAAATCAGATATTTTACAGATGAAAGATCAGCTTTGAAAAGGTCAGAGGATGCATTTTTAGGGCTGCAGAAGAGTTATTGCAATTCAGAGACTTTAGTGACTCTTCTAGAGGGATAGGACTGCTTCTGTGAAGGGGCATTTATGTTGATATTTCCTAGGTATGACTTTTGGGTCACCAAGTGGTATTTTGTAAACTTTTGAATGGGCTAAGCGGTGGCTGGACAGGCCAAAAATCCGATCAAGAAGTTATTTCTCTCCAAAATGCAGTTGGCTAAGTTGTATAAGTATGAGTTGAGGACTCATTTGAAAAAGGTTCTGATTTATGTAAGGAGGCATGCTTTGTGACATTTTCTCTGTCCTTGGTGTATTTTTGTGCATAAGTCTGTAACTCATTGTGAG
>MU228194.1:842658-872127 GCA_018584345.1 Thuja plicata | reverse complement strand
TCTTTAAACATTAAAAAAAAAATCAAAACTTATTTTAAAAAAATATTAAAAATATTAATCATAAACTTCATCCATTTTAAAACATTTTATTAGTTTACACCATCTTCAAATTCCAAACATAAATGTCCCTTTTATATTATTGAAGCTGAACAACTTTGATTTTGTCGTCCTTTTCCTTTGTAAAAGGGTGACAGATTATTGTGCTTTTACCCTTAAAACTTAGTCCACCACTCTGCAAGGGCAGTCTATTCAAGACAATTGTTTATCCCAAGAAACCCCCCAGGTCCCTCAAGATACTGAGCTGCCATGGCAACTTTCATGGACTCTACCTTGTGGCTATCACATGCCAAGTCTTTTCAAGTATACTAGTCAAGCATCAGAGCAAGGACTTATGGTGGATGAGATTTCATGTGATGAAGAGGAGAGAAAATCAGAGGTGTCGATGTTGAGTAATGACTGTGACAGGTTGGGACAGCAAGGTGAAGAAACGGAGATTGATGCTCAACCTAAGCTTTTGGATGATTTATTTGATGAGATTCCCTTTTTTGTTGAAAGAGAGGAAGACATTCCATTACCTATGGCTGAAGGTCAATTAGGACAAAAGGATCACCATCAATAAGGTAGTGATAACGAGGAAGATGCCATGTCTTTGTTGGATGAGCTGCCTAGTTTTGTTGAGTAGGATGAGGTAGACATGGTCATGACCACATCTGCAATTTTGCAACAAGTGGAGGGCATAGGCCATTATGATGAAAAACCAATTCATGAGCTTGCAATCAAAGAGGAAAGCTCCCAATATACAGAAGATAGCCAAATCCTGGAGGAAAATTATTTGGAGAGCATCATAGAGGATGTGTGTATGGAGCTTGATGATAGGAAACTATTTGTTCCTAAAGACCTTCAGGATTTTGAAAGTTTTGAAGATCTCTCCGCTTGCTTTATTGAGGATAAAGATCCTCTGACCATGGAGAATGAGTTGATGAGATTGCTTGTGTTGCAGATTAACTCTCAAGATTTGAATGCAAATCATAAGAAGGAGACCATCAAAGAGCGCTCTAGGTATGTCATCTCAAGAGGTTTCCCCATTAGATACTTAACCCAAGAAGAGTTTAACAAATCATCCTCATATGATCAATTTAAGGTGTGTGAGGTTGATTCTATTTTTCAGGAGGAAATTCAATATTTCTTGACATACTTTTATGTGCCTCATGTCTCAGTGGCTTATGCTTGTAATGCAAGATATCCTAAGGAGAAAGGATAGATATTTTAACCATCCGGTGAATGGTTTTGTTTAACCATTTTTCTGTACTAGTTAGTTTAGAATAGGTTAGTTTTCCTTCTTTCCTCAAAGTGTCTGTGCACATCAGTTAGTTTCTTCTTGTATATAGTTTTTCCTATTTTGGTTAGCTCATTCCCTCCTCTTGGTTTCAATCTTCCTGCCTCCTAGAGGTTTTTGTGTTAATGCACACTCCTATGCCCAATGGAATGTCAATAGGCCACTGGTTTTCTATCTCTAGCAGGCTGACACTCAGCAGAAATCGCCAAAAATATTACCCAAATTTCCCATCCTATTAAATTTTGGCTACAAGTAGAGTAAATGAGGCTCCCACAAGGGTAGAGCCCAGCTTGTATGTTTTTGTCATGATTTCTGGTCTTTATCTTATTCTCTGCATATTGCTAGGTCAGTGGTTTTACCCCTAGTTCATGTCATGAAGACCTAAATGCAAGAAACCCTTTGAAATCTCTTAAACCCTGGCTCGTTCATGACTTGTTCTATTTTTAAGTTACTTTTTTGAGTGAATTAAGTGTTTTATGTCATGTGCACTTTAACATTTCCTTGGTTATCTCTTAGTCGCGCAACCCGAACATAATATTCTTTTTCGTTCAGCGACTTCGAGATTTCTTTAGTCACATGATCCTGAAAGGAAATGGAATATGCTCTTTTCATCGGGAGACTTAACATGAACCGTTGATGCAGTTTCGATCCTGTGACTTGCGCTAGATCTCGAGACAAAGTCTAAAGTCAAGTTTTATTCTGAGATTAAGCGCAACCATTGATACAGTTTTGATCATGTGTTGTGTGCTAACTCTCATGATGAAACCAGAGTTAGTCAAAACATTGAGAGATTCAAAAACTCAATCTATCTCGTGATCTCTAGATAAACTCAGAGTTAAAGTCTGGCTTGCTTTTTGCCTTAGTCACGTAATCTATAAAAGGTCTTGAGATAAAAAAAAAAATTGAGATCACAGGTGGATCGTTGATCATGTTCTAAATCCTACGGCTTGTGTGAAGTCTCGCAATAAACCCTTGAGCTAGCTATTCTTCCAGGGACTTGGAGTTTCTTTCATTCGCATGATCTCGGAATGAATCATGGTCAAAGAAGTTGAAGTCAAGTTAGATTCAGAGTTTGCAAAGATAAAATCGTGGCCGTTGATGCTGAGATGATCCTGGGGATGGTGCTAGATCTATGAATTAAACCATGGTTAGGCCAGATAGTTGGAGATTACAAGATACACTCAGTCACGTGATCTTGGAATGAATCATAGTTACAGTAAAGTTAAAGTCAGGTTTAGTTCTGAGCCATCGATCATGTTTTGATCTTGTGGTTCTCATGTAATCTCGCAATGAAAAGGAATATGCTCTTAAGGTTCAGAGATTTAGCGTAGGCCGTTGATTTAGAGTTGATCAAGGTTGGATCTTATGGATGACGTGAGATCTCAGACTAAACTCAGAGTTAAAGAAATGATCTAGCGACTCAGAGACATAAAGGATTTCAGACACCAGAGGTTAAAGATGAGTCAAAGGAAAGTTAAGGCTACAGTCAGAAGTAAGGGTAATCTTCGAGCAAGTCCCATTTGATCGAGTGGTAAGCGTAAAGCCTCAATGCAAAGATGCTCAAAATCTAATGATCAAGGCATTGCGCCGAGATGACATGTGGCACTGGTGACGTCAAGGGCCCCGTGTTTACAGACAAGATAAAGACATAGCAAGTAAAGAAGATCTGACGGTGGGCGTAATACCTCGATGGCCAAGATGAAGATGTTTAATCTTTAAGGCATTGCACCAGGACGCCACGTGTCTGTGATCAGATATGAACTTAAAGACAGAATAAAGAATAAAGATAAAGATAAAGATCAACGATTGTGTTTTAAAAGGAAATCAAGTCTTTTCTGAACCGTTAATGCAGACATCCACGCCACTTGTGATCATTTATATTCAAATATTCAAATCTGATTTTCAGGGTTTCATGGCGGTGGCATGGTCTTTCAATTTGCAGACAAAAGAGATGGGTCAAGATGACTTCTCTGATCTAATTTATGGTGATGGGAGATGTATTCATGACTATATCTGATCTTCTGAGATATTTCTTAAGCGCATTGATGAGTAGACTTGAATGTTTTAAGGTTTTTGCATTGTTTATTGAATATCTATTGTAACCCTAATTCTGCCCTAACTAATTAGATAGATTGACTCCTGAGCCTATGTGTAGGGGAGGTTGTATATATGTAACTTTAGAAGCTTTTTAAGGAGGTTTTTCAACTTATACAAGACTTTCTATGGTATTCTCTCTGCCCTGAAGTTTTCATATGTTTATAATTTCTCATTGAATTCCATATTATGCAAAGATTTTATGTGACATTTTCTCTGTCCTCAAGCTTTTTCTTGTCTGTATTTCTCTTACTGAAGCATAATATAGTGGTTAATGTTAGATAAATCTTGGATTTCTTGAGCCTTCTTTCTTTTTGCATCTTTGTGCACTACTGTGGGTGATTTGATTTAGACAATCTCGTGGATTTTGTTCATCCCTTGTTACCTTGTCTCATTCCTGTGCCTATTTGCTGGACTGGATGTTTGTTTGCAGGTCATAGTCTGTGTCTATCTCCTTGGATATGTTATTGTTTGTGAAATCTTCTCTTTCCTTGAATATCCTCTTTTCATTTCAGACCTCTATGAAATACTTATGCAGACCTATTCAGAAAGTTGTGTTCTGCTAGATTCAAGAATTTCATGCTAGCTTGGTCATTGTGTTATGATTCATGTTACCTTCGGTGTATCACCTAGTAGGATAATTTATTTTTCAGTCAATTTCCCTTCAGTTCTCCTTCTATCTGTTTTCCTTCCAAGGTTACTTTCATATTTAAAAGCAGATAAGGTGATTATCCAAGGGGAACGGGCCTAGAATCTAGAGGCTTCACTTCAGTTAGCAGAGGTCCCACAACCTATAAGTGATTCCCATGTTATACTAGATTGCTAAGCTCAAGCGCTTAGTAGGGTGCAAAATTTAGTGTATAAAAATATACAAGAACCTTATCAAACTTATTTTCAGGAGCTAACGTTGTTTTTCATGCATCATTTTGTGCCTCTCTTAATTACACTTAGGGAGTGTGTTGGTGTGAATATGATATTTTATCTACCTAGCTAGACATTATGTATTATTCATACCTAAGTCTTGTGTGTACTTAGGTTCTTTCTTTTTTTTGGCTCTTTTCATTGAATCTAGACACATGACATAATATTAGTTAATGTAAAAAAATTATTCTTCTCAATATAAAAAGTTTAATTTATTTTTTATTTTATTTTTTCTATAATTTAATTTTTTGTAGCTCTCAATTATGTAATGTCTATTTATATCTTTCGTTGATATATTATTGTACTTTTGGGTTCACATTGTTCCAACACAATTGGCTAACCCGGTTATTTTTCTTTTCAACAACTTTAGGTCTTTCTCACTTATGTGGTCCACACACTTGTTCCACAATAGGGTCTATTTTACTATAAGCTTATGACTACTAGAATCAAGAGGCTTAAAATTATTACATTTTATGATGCTAGAATTAGAATGGATCAAACTTCTAAATCAAACTTGATTAGCCAAGATCATGGCCATATATGCCATATTACAAATTACGCATTTAGGCAAAACCACATCAACACCAACGTCATTCAAGTTAATTATAAATAGTAAGTTTATCATCATACCTAGAATGTAAAAAGTGTTAACAAGAGATTTTTTATCTTTTCATCTCCAAGCATGGCCATGAATTTTTCCTCAACCAATGATTTTGAAAGGAGAGTTATGTCTAAATTGAGAATCATGTAAAAAAAAACTTCAAAAGTAACTAGACATGAAAAATTATAAGCATGTGTAGCAAGGGTTATCAAGAAATAACTACTGCCATGCTATTATTAAAAGCTCTTAAGTTTAAATCATTATCAAATTCATTTTCAATTTTTCCCTTGAAATATTTCTTGATCTACCTAATCTTGCCGCAATTCCAACATCTTACCTTTTATTTTCCCTTAAAATTGGCTTATTTGTATTTGTTATTCCCTTTATTCTTGTCTTTAGAACAATCTACTATAGTCAAAGACTATTTGACATAATATTAGTTTACCACCTCCTCTCCTTTAATAAAATGCACCGACCACTTCATCCAGCTTAAAATTTTTGATAGTATCTAATTGCATAGCTAGATTATCTCATATATTAAGAAAATAAAAAATGAGACTTATGCATTTCATCCTTGTATACCTTCATATCCACATATGCCAATTTGATTACCTTGATATTAAATATATTCAAGACCTTTGATGTATAATTTTCAAAACTCATCCTCAAGGAGTAAATATTAATCCAAACTAAAAAATTTCTTGAGAAGGACATCTTTGGTTAAAAGATTGTAAATTTTTTCTAGAGGTTCTCAATTGTGTGCTCCCTCAAAACTTTATGGGGTTTTAATTTTCAAAATAAATCAAGCTTCTTTATATATTTCATTTTATATAAATTCTTTTACCATAGAGTACTAGACTAATAGATCTTTTGTAAATGAGAAGATCGTCTATATTGAGGCTTCTAAACTCAAATCTAGTTCAATTGGGCCTCCCAATCTCCAATCTAGACATTTCTAAAATGAAAAAATTAAATATTAATTCCTACTCAAACAAGGATTAATAGAAAAATAGCCCTAATTCTTCCATCAAGATAACTATCACCGCATTTTGATATCAAATGAAAAGAAATATGTATTAAATTTTAATTAATCCAATGAAAAGAAATTGCATTTTTTTAATCTAGTTAAATTTTAACAAAGTTTTGACATAATAATTAATGCTCAAATAAATAAAAAGAATAGAAGAGAGAATAATAATAGATAATAATCACAACACAAAGTTGTTATCACTAGAAAATGTACCAATGTTGAACCTAGTTCAACCATCTAGTAAAACATTGGGATGGCCTCATAGAGTGTGGGATCTGATAGTTGAGACCAAACCTCCAATTATAGAGTCATCTCTCTTTTGATACCTCACCTAAACTATTACTTTCACCAAGAAAATGGAAGAAAAGAACTAAAATGAAAGCTAAAATCTAATGAGTGATGTGCCAGATGATTATGACATGTTAGATTTCTTGATATGTACAATATGTTCAATGATCAAACTAAACTAGGCACAACTCAACTTTCACATACTTGTGCATAAGTATCTCATAGTAAACTTGAAGCTCTTGAAGATTTTAGAAGGAGAATTAAAGATTCTTCACAACTTAATGAATCATAGCTAATAATATAGACAATGACCTACATACATATGTATTTTCACAGGAAGGTTGATTAAAAATGACAAAATAAAGGACATATTAGATATCATAGAATAACACCTATCATTCTCAAAACTTTTGATGCCAGAGCATCCATAGTGTACAAGCTATCCTTATCAGCCAACAATATGTTTTATTTTTTATTGTCATAGTTTAGGTGAATAAATAATGTGGATTGAAGATTTTGGTCAACACCTTATAACTTTGTGTGAATTTGAATGCATTTGTTGGCATTTATAATGTCAAATATTTTAAATTGGCCAACTTGGACGTTGGATTCTTTGGGACCCTACTTGCTCTTCATGTGGAATCAAATAAGGAAAAATGAAAAATTATGTGAGTTATGACAAAACATCTATATGTAGTTGGCCATCAAGGAGGAGTTATGGATTTTTCTATTCTAAGAATCAACTGACGATGTTTGTGGCACAAATGAACAACTAACTTTGGAAAATTGTAAGAGGAGTTGTAACAATATTAAATTGAAGTGTTTAAAGATAAACCAAACATGGAAATGGAGGGAGATCAACTTGGGTGTGACACTTCAGGGGATTTTAATTCTAGAATTTGTCAAGTTGCATTTATATGTTGATTCTTTTATTTACTGAAAGAGATTTTTCAGATTTGAAGGTGTTGAAGGAAGAAAAGAAGGTGGAAATCAAGTTTGAAGGTGGTTTTTCTATTGTATCTTTTTGTTGCATATGGTTTTGTATACAATCTAAATCACAAAATCCCAAATATAATATCTCTATACAATGGTTAACAACAAATCTAAACCACAAGAATAGATTTGCACTATAAGATAAATGCAAAGCATATCTCTCATCACCACTGCAGGGAAAACTCAAGAAAATCTACAACAACCAATCACTAATTACAATAGAGACATTTTGACATCAATGACAATATTAATAACTCATGTCCAGCTTCTCATTCTTCTCAAACCTGCAACAGTCTTCACCTTCCAATAATGAAGGTGCATGCTTTTAGGACACATGACAATTGTCTTATTACTTAGCTGAGTCAAAGCTCATCCTTAGGTAATAAAAAGAGTTCTAGACACCTTTGACAATGAAAAGTTCTCAAAATTATTTAGGTTTCATTGGATAAGTTAAGTCTTTGATCTTAAAATAGAGGGTGGCCAATGTTTTTAAGTTCTAAGGCAAAGTGCTCCAAATTTGATATTTAATCTTAGAGTTCTTGTGGTTTTTAGATGTGATGGCATGATCGATTTTGATACAAAATGCTCAAAAATTTTAGCTACCTTCTAGATATAGCAACCACCTCTCAACTTCAAACCCTTGTAGATCCAACCTCACATGTTAAATTTAGGCAAATCAAAAGGAAAAACCAACTTGCTTGAACACTTTGAACTCAATCATGACCTCACTTTTGGACCAACAAGATCCAAAATGAATTTACATTACAGATCCATAAAGAGGAACCCCCAAATTTGATACTTTTATCTTTTTTCTAGTTCTCCTAGTCAACGTTTCATGCAATAGAAAGAATAATTAACTTTACAAGATCTACCAAGACATGCAACCTAGATATCTCAATTAATATGCTATTAAAATGAAATCTCATAAATATTTAATAGCATGCAAGATTTGGTATAAAATCATTTATACCATGAAATATTTGGCTAAAAATGGTAGTCACCAAGATCTAGAAACTTTTGTGAAAGTACAAGAGATCTCAAATATGATACAATACTTTTCTTCTATCAAATAATAGAAATATACAAAGAGAATTTAGATTGAGATAGAAAAGGAACCCCTTGGTTATGTAGACCAAGATGAGACTTAATATTCCATAAGAATATAGCATGTGTCTTAGTCTTATGATGATATATAAAGTGATAATTATCCTATATGTTCCATCCATAACTAAACTTAAGTAACTACTATGAATAAGACCTAAGTGTTAAACTAGCTAGGTAAAATACCTCTTTCACACCAACAAACATATTTTAAGATAATCCAAAATAATTTATGATTCTTACATTCCTCAAAGAGAAGACAAACTATAACAATAAAATTCGCATATCCACGAAAATTCACATTCAATTTTATGTTCATCTTGAAGAAATATCTTGATACATGTATAGATTAATAAATGTCACAATCTTATGTAAAGTTGGGCTCATTATCTTAGCCTTTATGCATCCCTATACATATGTATATCCCTACATGTTTAGCCCTGCCTTATCTTTATATGGGCATACTTATATATATTCAAATAAGATTTGCATATAAATCACACTTTTCCATAAACCAAGCTCTATATAATAATTACACACTTGGATTTAATTTATTCGCATCCAAGATCATGAACTTGTCATTGCGAGGTCAACCTAGGGATGCCCATGAAGATGAGGAATTGACCTTTTTCATTCCAAGATTTAAAATTTATTTTTTTAGAATGACCCCCTTTGTTTTCCTACCTTGAACCAACTAAGTCCACATTTTATAAATTTTGATGTTATCTGCTAGTATCTAAAGAATATTGAGATTATAAAGGGGATGATTTGGTTATATAGATCAAGATGAGACATAGGATTTCATTAGCTTATGAAATGTGTCTTAATCTTATGACTTGATATATAAAGTGATAACTATCCTATGTCTTCCTAAAGTAAACTTAACTAACTACTATGAACAAGACCTAAGTGATGAAATAGCTCTCCGTAAAACACCACTTTTGTGCACCAACATACATAATTTAAGATTACTAATCATTTTATGATTCACACATGCCTCAAAATGAAGATAAAATAAAATAATTTATAATTTACATATCCATAGAATTTCCCATTGAGTTTTTTTCTCATTTTGAGGAAATATATTAGTACATGTACAGTTTCATGATTGCCAAAATCTTATGGAAAGTTGGGCTCATTTCCTTAGCATTTATCTATCCCTATACATACATACCCCTATATTTTTAACCCTTCCTTATTTTTATATGGTCATATTTGATATATTCAAATAAGTGTTGCATAATTATTACACTTATCCATAAACCTAGCTCTATATAATAATTATTCACTTGGAATTTTTTTTTCATCCAAGGCGGTGCCTATCATTGAAAGGTCAACCTAGGGTTGACCTAAAAGATGTGGACTTGACCTCTATATTTATAATATTTAAAACTTAATTTTTTTTGAATGGGCCCCTTTGTTTTCCCACCTTAAACCAACTAGGTACACATTTTATAAAATTTATGTTATGTGCCAGTATTTAAAGGCGTCCATTTTACATCTCAAGAATCCTCTCTCCTTAATGTGTTCCAAGACATCTCATCCTCATTTAGGAAAGAAAACACTTCAGTTGAAATAATAAAATGAATATAGATCTACATAATCCTCCTAGGAGCATGTGCATAATTAAAAATTGTTGTTGACTATTTGCATACATTTCTACAAGCTAACTACAAAGAACATGTCCTCTATGACACAACAAAAAAATTCTAAGGTAACTCTAAATATCATCATTTTTTTTAAAGTAGTAGTAAATTATGCAAAATAGAATATAGAGCTTTAAATATCATAAATTATTGGACCATTTCCATAAATATGACATTTTTGTGACCATGAATTTGACCTAAATCTACAAATTGATTCTCTACAAAATACACATATTTCAATAGGATAAATATATACTTTAATATAATTGTATAATATTATTTATATGTATTACATTTAATAATATAAATTGTATATATATTATATCTTTAAATAAATATTCTAATTGTGAGACAAATCAGAAATTATGAACATTATTATTTTTTGAATAGTTTTTGTCATCCATATGAAGTTCAGGGCATATGATCGAATATTGTAAGCCATCTATAGACCCAAAATATATCAACTAATATTATGCCTATTTATATAACTAATTAATTATTATAAATTAGTTATACACAAACATACAAATATATTTACATACATATATATATACATTTGTGTGTGCGCGCACACATTATTCAAGAATGATTTTTCATATAAAACCCCATTCAAAATTATTATTTCTATTAAATATAATATATTATTTATAGGGAAATCATCAAGAGTTTACAACTGTATCAAGAACCAGATTACAAAATTACAAAATATTACATCTTCCCTTTCCTACGGAGGGAGTCGAGGTATCATGTATCCAAAAATGAACCATATTGTTTACAAAATTTAAACTTCAGACCACTGTTGGATAACTTCTATCTAGGAAACCATGTTGTCCATGGCAGTTGATGATCTGTCCATTTGAGCTTCAAGATGTCCTAAAAATATCATTATGAGGATTTAACATATAAGTCTCCCAGGGTAGTGGAGGGTGCACAGAGATAGGTGTTAGATGTATTTGTGATCCGATCCTAGCATCCTGCATAATGGGAGTACCAAGTGCTGTATGATCCTAAGGTACTTGCCTCGAACCTGTCAAATCACTATTCCCTACTTGTTTATCAGCCATAGTGTCTACACCTGAGGTGTTTCCTAGTGTTGTCATGGTTCCTTTATCATTTTGGTTTTCTATTAGCCTTTTATGGTCGTTGATCTGTTGCGGCAACTTCCCTATGGTGATATCATAATCGAAGTCCCCCTCACCTTTGGTAGATATTTTACACGTAATCTATTCTCTGTCGAGCACATTCTTAACCTCTTTGATGACTTTCAACACTTTGTGTTCTTTCACCTACAAAATCATGGTGATCTCGGGGGCAACATTAAATGATATGAGTCTTCGCAGAGACTCGGTAAGAACTCTACTTCTACTATTGAAAATATCATTATTCCTAAGCTTCCAAATATGCACTAGATAATGTGAAAGGAAAGAGTTGACCAGAAAATATTGCATCTTTTATCTAGTCCCATCAGAAAATATCTAGTATGTGAAAGTTACTATTTAGTTCCAGCCCAAATAGGCTCCATGCGGTTGTAGAAAATTGACAATCAAAGAAGATATGCGGGATAGACTAGGGTTTGGTGCAGAAGGAGCAGGCATTTGGTTCACCAGAAGGGTTCTTAATTGGAAACCTATGTAGAAGAAAATGCCACATGAAACATAGTACTTTAGGTTCAGCAGGGGTGTGCCATAGTTTCACAAGATATTTACTCCATGTAGTACAGTCTAAGTTAAAATTCCATTTAACATTCAGGTGCTCATAAATGGTATCTGTGTCTGCAAGTATCTTATACACTTCTTTGGCTTTAGTGTTCGAAAAGAGGAGTATCATTAGACCACTTAAGTAGATCAAGTCTTTCTGATGCAACCGAGGTGTCTCTGGGGAGATTGAGAGTTAAGCATGCCTCCCTTAGAGTGGTATAGGTCCTCTAATGGGAGAGGGGTATATCATATTTGGATACAAATTCATCCCAGGAAATCATATTCTTGTCCTCAATGATATCTGAGAAGTAGCTTATGCCCAAGGAGTTCCACTTCCTTGCAGAGCATCCTTGCATCTAAGCCAAAGGTTTATCACCTTTGTAGAGGTTCCACCAGATGGATCTCTCCCCACACACATTCTTCTCCTGGTCTAACAAACCATAACCTGCTACACTGGATCTTACTTCCTCCCATCCCTTCCAGATAGATTGGAACACTGCTAATCCTACTACCCTTACTTTGAATTTCCCTGCCATGAGATCAATTAGTGGCAAGTTTTTCCAATGCTTAGAATGGGTTGGGGTAGCCTTGATAATGTTATTTATTATCAGGATCTTCCAAGGCTTATTCCCTTACATAGCTTTGGTTATCCATTTAACAGCAAGTGTCATTCCCTTCCATCTAAGATCCTTCAATCTAATCCCCCTTGCACAGTTTCCCTAGTGCACTAGTCCCATCTAGAAGCATGATTTTTCTTCTTACCTTTACAATCGGACCACAAATAGTCTCTCATAATTTTGTGTATGAAGTTAATCTGTGATTGATTAAAGAGCCAAGCTGAAGAGTAGTATATAGGGTATGTAGCCAGAATATTTTGACAAACTTGTAGTCTCCCTGCCATAGAGTGGAATCTGTTATTCCATTTATTTAGCTTCCCTTCTATCTTTTTCTTCACCTAATCCCACATGTTTTTTAGGTCAGCTTTAACAGAAAATGGAATGCCTAAGTATCAAACCTGTTGTAGAGGCCCTCCCCATGAAAATCAAAACTGATTGCACCACCCTGGTGGTGAGTCTTCCCATCCTAACAAGGTTGATTTAGGGATGGACACCTTGTTGCCTAAGGCCGAGCAGAATATGTCCTACTTGTCCATGAGCTGTTTAAAGTTATTTTCACACATCTCTATCGTAATGGAGGTGTCATCTACAAACTAAACATTAATCATCTCCTCATCATTGGGTAGTTTGACTCCCATGACCCTTACAGAGATAGAATTGTCTCTGATAATGTAGAATAAGGAGTCTACTACTATCACAAATAAGGTCGGGGCTCGTGGGAAACCTTGCCTTATAGATCTGGATAATGGGAAGGGTTCAGATCGAATCCCATTAAATTCTACTACTGTTGTATCCCCCTTCATTAAAGTAAACACCGTATGATTGAATTCCTTAGGGAATCCCAGAGCTTCTAGCATTGTCATAATAAACTTCCACTCTATCCTGTCATATGCCTTCTCATAGTCTATCAACAACATATTGACTTGTTGTCTTGAGGTTCTTTCCCACTCCATAGTCTCCCAACAAGTGATTAGATTCTCTATTATGTATCTCCCCTTCACAAATTTTGTTTGGATAGGGCTTATCACTTTGGGAAGAATATCCATGAGCCTCCTTGCTAGAACTTTAGCCAAGATTTTGTATGACACATTTAAGAGGGTAATAGGACGCCAATTTTTAAGCAGAGTTTTGTCTCCATCCTTGGGTAAGATTTTAATAATACCAGTATTGACCTCCGATCCCATGGAACCTACCTCAAATACCTCATTGTATACCTATAGTAAGTCATGCCCAATCTATTCTATGTTGTCCTTGTAGAATTCAATAGGTAATCCATCAGAGTCAGGGGCCTTTTCATTGGTCATATGTACAATGGCCCCCATTAATTTATTCAACTGAAATTGTCTTGCTTAGTGCTAGTGTATCTTCCTCTTTGAGTTGAGGGGGGGGTGATATTATTGATCTTGTTCCTCATCTCCTCCATCTCTAAGCTTGAATCCTTTGAGGTAAATAGTTTGTAATAGAAATCTACAAAAGCTTGCAGGATATCTTTTTGAGAGCTAAGGGTATCTCCTTCTAGACATGTGCAATCAATTCTAATCTTGGCCTCTTTAGCCTTAAGTAGTTGGTAAAAGAATCTTGATCCCCTGTCTCCCTCATTGATCTGGTTAGCTCTTGCTCTGATCCTTGCACCATTAATCTTGTGTTGCTACAATTTCCTCAGTGAGTCTTTGGACCAAACTAGATTGTCTCTGGCTTCTTCACTGGTTGGGTCTAGTTGGACGGTATGCTCTACTTGGCAAAGTTTTACTTGTGGCTCTGTTTCTACTCTCCTTGTGTTCTTATCTCTCTTCTTCCCCACCACTTGGAATATTGTTTTCCAACTATTTGTACATTAAATCCATCTCTTGATGGCACTTTGATTCCTTTCCACCTCATGGTTGAACCATCTTATCATAAGGGTTGCAACCTTGATGTCCTTGCTCCTTAATAATGTTTTGTTAAGGGCAAGTGAGTTGTTTCCTCTTTTGGGGATCGGGGTACTCCCCAATTGGAAGATTGAACAAACTATAGGGTGATGGTTTGATAGGGAGTATGGGACTACTCTAGTTCCCAAACTCCATTATCCTCTTTTTTGAAACTAAAGTGGTTTTTATTGGTCAACATAGAACCTATCTAGCCTGCAGTATATTCTTCTATTCCGTTTTTGAAAATTAGACCAAATATGCCACATCCCTTTGAAATCTTTATTTTGTCCAGCTAGAGGGTCAAATAGGCTAAGCTTACTAGTCATCTTAGATCAGAAGTGCTTCTCATTACCTTTCCACTCCATTCTAGACCCTCCTCCTTTATCCTGTGGGGCCTACACAATGTTGAAGTCCCCGGCTACAATCCAAGGAATGTCCTTCATGTCGCACATCCACTCCCAAAGCTTAATCTTGTGATAGTGATCATTTGGTGCATATACAGAACATATTCCAAACTCAAACATTATTATGTTTGAGGATGACCCAAACAGTTGTATTACACGGGGAGCACCCCTCGTCTGAAACTTTATTAGCCCATATGGGGTGAATAAGTATATCACTCCCTCCCTTACCTCTTTGGTGATTGGTGTAGACACTCCTGGTATCTTGCTATATGCATTTTAGAGCAACTTCTAAATTGAATCCAACTGCTTTAATTTCTTGGAGAAGGAAGAATTCAAATCCTTTCTACTTCTAATGAATCTTTTAACAACATACTTCCTATCTGGGGACTCCAGTCCCCTCACATTCCAAGATGCGCATTTGATATCCATAACAACATTATGAGTCCTCTTCCATAAGATCTTGGAAGATCTTAAAACAATTAGGAAGTTTTCTCTTTTGTATTTTCAGTGGTTTGATACTGGAAACATGGCTGGGTGGTCTACCTCTCTTCCTTCTTCTCTTGGGAACCCCTTCCTCTTCTGGTGGGTTGTCTCCCTTCTCAACTTGATCCATTACTGGCTTCCCTACTAAGGGTTTCCTGCACTTCTTTTTGGCATTGAATGTATACTCAATTGGAGCACTTCCTTCGAAGATAACAATGGGCATATCAAAGTCTCTTATTTCCCCTTCTTCTGGATTGTCTTCCTTCCTACTCTCCTTAGGGGAGGCACACTTCTCCTCCTCAGAGATATTCTTCTTAGAAGGAGACTTATTCCCTTGTTGGGCATTACCCTAGCTAGTGGGGGCCGGTATCACCATGATTGAAATATTATTTAATCTATCTTCCTTTTCATAAGCTTCTCTGATAGCTTCCAGTCCACCATATGGTTTACTATTAGTGGTATTCCTTAAACTCTTGTATGTTCTCTCTATTATGTCTGGCCCAAAAACTCTAAGTGGAGGAATATAATCTCTTCTTATGTGGCTTGAGATCTTCTTGATCTTATTAAGGACAAGTTGTTGGGCATTCAGAGTCCTATGTTTGGATATGAGACTCTTCGAATTCAACCCAAAATCAATGCTTTCAATCTGTGGGAGGTCAATTAATTCCTCAATATTTGGACTAGTTGGAGGGATCCGAGATGAGTCTTCATTGAATGCTATTCTGAGCGCATCTAGAGAAGCTGCAATTGCTTCTGAGGAGACGAGGATCTCAACTTCTAGATTACTAGAGCTTTTAGGATGGGGAGTGGGAATGCCATCTGATTTGCCACTGGACGACTCTGGGTTATTCTTTTTCCCCGCATTAGGTTTCAAGGCAATCTTATTTCAATTCAACGGTTAGCACACATGCCTCATGTGGCATTCCCTTCTGCATAGGAAGTAGGAATTAAGACCTCCTAAAAAGGATATTGGGCAATTATAGGTGTGACCATCTATGTCGAAAACTATCTCACCTGGGAGGTCAATCCCCGGGTTCATTGTAATCAAACCCTAGCATCTGTGTGGGGAGGAAGCACGTCATTTTTGTCAACCCTAAGGACAGTGTCGAAGGGTTCAAGAGCCTGAGGAATTATGTTCCACAAAAATGGATGTAGGCTACCAATGGTAATCCAACGGGGGCTCAATAGGACTAACACTCTATTGTCGACAGCGTCAAGAGACCAGGATAGAGCCCTAAAGTTGGCATTGCCAATCTTCCAGAATTGTCCTGTGACAATCTCTTTCTAGGATTTGGGGTTCTTAAAGAAAAAAAAAACAACCATTTCTGAACCATTCAAAGAAAGGAAAAGTGGAATCTGTGTTGTTTTCCCCAAATATTATGGAGGCAGTCATTTAGGAAGGTTCTCGACAGGAGTTTACTGATGTCTTGGGCTGCCAAAAAGATTGCAAAGTTCCTAAGGCTATCCTTCTCTTTCTCAATAGCAATGGACATCTGAATATTAGGCTTGATAATACATGCAGTAGTAGTAGCATGATTCTTACCTCTAGTATTGGTTCCATCTCTTTCTCCTGGAACATGGTTGCTAGCGATGACGAACTTTGCCTCTTGCGGAATAACGGTTTCCTCCCTAAGTGCTTGCTTGATTGTCTTGCCACGGCCTTCTGCATTCGCTCTTGGAGAATGAGTTCCCATAAGTAGGTTTAGGGAAGATAAATGGGGTCGATAGCGCGGGGGTCAGCATTGAATGTTGTCAAGCCAAGTTGGTCACGTACGTCAGAGTACAAAACACATCAAGTTGCAGATCCCTCTATCATTTTCATCTATCCATTCAAAATAATTACATATTATTATAGTAATATATTATAGCAAATGAAGTATTACTATTTTAAATTAAATTAAAATTTAAATCTAAATATCCTACAAATTTGTAAACAAATTAATATAATAAAAGTAAAAATAATAGCTTAACTATTATAGGATGAAAAGTAAAGATGTAACAACCTTAAAATATAAAAATAAAATTATAATATATAATATTATAAGAACGTACAATTATACATAAATAATGATAAATAATAAAGTCTTAAATTTTAATATTTTAAATAATATAATATAAAACATCTATTATAATATATCATATAATATGATTATAATAATATATAATATCATAAAGGATAATATATTTAGTTATAATAATTAAAAATATTAAATAAAGAATACCCCAATAGGTGGCTCTACAACTTGGCTTGCCCTCGATCTAACCTTAATTGACATTGTCCTTCCGGAGTTGCTCGCACACGGGGCTCGGCAGTCTGCCTTTAATGGCATCTACTTTGCCTGGAGCATTTACTCCCAAATTGGTTCTGAGTAATAAAAAACCCGTGAAGGATGGATCGAGCCATTCCCGCTCCGTTGGCAGTCTCATGGCTGATTCTCGCTCTCGGCCCTCAGCCTCACCTGGTGCCACTGAAGACAGCACCCAACTTCCCAAACATGGAGAGAAGCAGCCCACCCCGCCGAGGATGAAATCCTTCAAACAAGTCGTCCAAAATGAATGAAGCCTTCCAGAAGGAGCCGCCTTTCTCGCAGGAGAAGCCCAAGGAGCAGCCGGCAAAGCAGGAGATAGAGGTAAGGGTTCTGTCCCTCCCAAGTTAATTATTACACTGAATCTTCAAATGGGTGTCGCCATTAATCAGGAGAAGTCTAGGATTAAATACTGTGTTATTTTTTTTGTTGCATTGGATGTTACCAAAATCCCGTCTAGGAACTTTCTTAATGATTGGTTTCAAAAAACTTGGGGTCAAAAGTTGGGATACCATTTCTCCTATTGTCGTATGCTACATAAAGGTCTTTTTATTTTGTTCCTCTGCGACCCTAAGTCACAGAAAGCCATTGTCGACAAGCAGTTCTGGAGAGTTGGGCCCTGTGAGTTTAGGGTCATTCCCTAGTCTCTGGAAGCATCCTAGGATGAAGTGTTGGCTCTGTCTAGCCCTAGGTGGCTGATCATTGGCAACCTTCCTCCATTCCTTCTAAGCCTTCTTCCTCTCGCGTTGGAACCAATCGGCACGGTGATTAGGATAGACCGTTCCAATGTCCTAATACCCAACACCGACGTCCGAGTCCTCCTATCTGTCAAACCCGAAATCAAACTCCCTGAAACCCTCTAGTTTGATCTAGACCCCTCCCCTATTTGCTTCCCGGTCACCTTCCTGGGTGGTGTGAATTGGTGTTTTATATGTAGGAAAGGACACATGAAGCAAGACTGCCCCATTTTGAAGAAGAGGAATCCTGCACATTCTAGAATGACTCCTAACCCTAAACCTATCACCGAAACTAATGTCAACCCCTCCTCGCAGTTGTCGGACCCCAGTGTTAACCCTAACCCTCCCCCTTATCCACATTTCACCCCCAACAAAATGGAAGCAAGACACTGTCACCCTCAGTGCCACCCTGGAAAAACTCAAAGGCCAATTTGATGCTCGGCCTGATCCTCCCTTGCTGGAGTCTGTTATTCAGAAACCCCTTGAAGACCTCCCCAAAATTGAAAAGCTGGATTTCAGGCTAATTGGCTCCAAACAGAAATGAAAGCACAGGACAAAAAATGCCCAACAACTCGTCATTGGCAAAATCAGAGACAGGGCATTGAAAAATAAAGGGTCCTCTCTGCCTTGATGGAAAGTGTATTCCATCCTTCCCCTAGGTCAAGGGGCTTCCTCTGATATGGGTGCATCCTCTGCCCCTCCTATAGGAAGAGTAGGGAATCCTCGATATTCGACTATTCCCTCTCCCCCAGTAGCTAAGGTCTCGATTCCCAATCAAGGTGGTGGAATGGGAGGGATTCCTCCTCCCACCTCTTCCAAGGTCGAGGAGAAGCTTAATGCATTCTTGGTTGTAGTTATTCCTGCACCCCCTCCCCTTCCTCCACCGCCTGATCGGTGGATTTATGTTTCCAGAAGGAATAGTAATATGGTGAACTCTTCTCTCCCTGTAGGTAGTGCAGAGGTGGACCCAGCTCAGAGGAAGGACCTTGAGTTAGAGGAAGGGGAAATAACAAAGTCTAGTGAAATTCCACAGGGTATTAATCTATCTGACTCTTTTGTATTTACTACTGAACCACCCAAGGGAAGAAAGTCAGATGATTTGAGCACTACTGGTGCAGAAACTGGTGAAAACATCGCTATAAAGAAGAAGAGGGGCAAGCCTCCCCTATCCAGTATGAACCCTAAGATACCTAAGGCTCCTAGAGTGGATATCCCTAAATGCTTCAAAGGATTTAGGAAACCCATGGATACTGATAAGTAAGGTTATTCATGAATTTCAAATGTGTTTCTTGGAATGTCAGAGGGCTAGAGGCATCTGATAGGAAATATGTGGTTAAAAGGCTCCTCAATACCCATAAGAATGTAGATATTTTGATGTTACAAGAAGTTAAGGTCGTAGGCTTTGAGCTTGATATTGACCTCAAATGTATTTGGAAGGATGCCTATGCCTTCTCCACCAAGCACCCTAGAGGGAAGCGGGGGTCTCTATCCTGGTAGGACCCAATTGGAGAAATGTTATCTTGGATTGGGGTATCTCTCCCTGCAACAGGGCAGTCTGAATCAAATTCAAGGCAGAGGGTTCAGAGTCCAGTGTGCTCGATATATGCCCCCAACGAACACGAGGGTAGGATTGAGTTGTGAAGGTGGCTTGCAGAGTTGGACCCTATCCCACGGATCCTTGCAAGTGACTTTAACATGGTTGAGAGGGCTCAAGACAAGCTGGGAGGGCTTAGATTTGAGTGGAAAGGTAACGAGTCCCTCTTCTGAACCAGGATGATCAACAAGATTAACTTATTCAATCCCCTGGCTGGCAGCAAAGGAGACTCTAGAGGGATCTAGTACACATGGTCCAATTTCCAAAGAGGTGAGAGGAGAATCTATTCCAGGTTGGACAGGTTCTACCTCAACAAGCATCTCTTCAGCTGCTCCCCCTCCCCAAGAGAGGACAACTGTGTAAAGGTGATCCCCTACACCCTCTCCGACCACCACCCCATTCTCACCTCTATTCAGATCATCAAGGACCAAAGAGTTGAAGTTCCCAAGAAACCAGGTTTTTCACTTAACACATCCCTTTTGGAAGATGAGGAGGTACAGGTTGTGGTTAAGATCATAGCGTGGTACAACGAACAAGTTTCCCATCATGACACTGATATAGATAGGTGGACCCAAACCACTGTCTCTCTGTAGAACATGCTTAAGGCAGTTGGTACGAAGAAGGCCAAAGACTCTAGACTTAGGGAAATCAAACTGGTTGAGTCTCTGCAAAAGGCTGAGGCACAGATTCAAGAATCCCCCTCTTCCTCAATTTTGCTTAGCAATGTTATTAACTGTAGAGATTCCCTCGGGAGGCTGCAACTAGCCAGGACCAAAGGAGCAAGAATTAGAGCCAGAATTAATTGGATGAACCTGGGGGATAAAGGTTCTAAGTTTTTCTTCCATACTCTGAAGAAGAAGGAGGCCATAGACATGATTACTTGTATTAGAGACCAGGACACTGTCATCACCTCGCAACAAGAGATTGTCAATACCTTCTTCGGGTTCTACAGGAATTTTTTTTCTTTAGAAGACTCAAACAACTTCGAGGAGTCTGCTAGGAACATGATCAGGGGACTCATTCCTAAGAAGGTAGGAGAAGAAGAGGAAACCAAGTTGAACAGGGAACTTTTAGTAGAGGAGATCCTCGGCTCCATCAGAAAGATGGCCAATGATAAAGCTCCAGGGCTATATGGTCTACCTATAGAATTCTACAAGGCCAATTTAGACTGGATTGGCCCCAAGCTACTTAGAGTCTACAACGAAGCTATTAAAGAAGGCACTCTTGGCCCCACCCTGAATGCAAGACTCGTCAAGCTCATACCTAAAGAGGGAGACAGAATGTTGATCAAGATTTGGAGACCGATTACACTCCTCAATGTTGTTTACAAAATTATGGCCAAAACCCTGGCCCTAAGGATAGAGAGCCTCCTCCCCTTGGTTGTGAACTTCACCCAAACTAGGTTTGTCAAGGGAGGTACATCCCGAAGAACCTAATTACATGTTGGGAGGCCCTGGAATGGGTGAAGGTGTCTAACCAAGATTGTGCCATGCTCCTCATAGACTATGAAAAAGCCTACGACAGGATTGAATGGAAATTTGGAGGCTCTAGGTTTCCCTCCCTTCTTCTGCAGGATGGTTTTGGTACTCCAATACGGTGCTATGGCTGCAGTAGAAGTAAATGGAATCAAATCTAAATTCTTTGGCCTCTCTAGATCTATTCCTTGCCCCATCCCTATTTGTCATCCCCGCAGACTCTCTCCACTACCTCCTCAAAGACAACTCCCTCTCCCCAAGAGTGAAAGGCATTCTCCTCCCAAACAAACATGAAGTCTCTAATATCCAATTTGCTAATGGCACTTCCATTTTGCTTCACCTTGATGAGGATAATATGGGATTTCTAGTGATAAAACTGGACATATTTTGCAAAGCCTCAGGAAGCAAAGTCTCACTACCCAAGTCTATTATGCTTGGATGGGAGCAGGACCCCCCAAATTGGTGGGGGAGATTTGAATTCTAGTGGGGAGGTCATAACCATGTGGTCAGATATTTGGGTATCCCCTTTGCCGTGTCTCCTAATATCAACCACATATGATAATCAATCAGTTGAAAGATCAACACGAAGCTTTGTAAATGGGATAGTAACCTTCTATCATTTCCGGGAAGGTTTCAGGTCTAGCAAAACATTCTTTCCTCCTACCCTATATTCTACTCCTCTATGTGGCTCTTCAACCAACATCAGTTTAACTCTATACAAAAAGTTATCAGAGATCTTCTTTGGTCAGATGGCATGGGCAATAAGAGGATGCACGCGGTCTCTTGGGAACAGTGGTCCAAGGATAGGTCTTGGGGGGACTCAGCCTCAAAGATCTGAGATCACAGGGCATTGCCCTAGCAGTCAAATGGATTGTTAAAGCAGTTGAGGGAACTGAACCATGGAAAGTATTGGTGAGAAACAACTTGCAGAAGGCACGCATTAACAAGGCTAGAGGGTGGAAAAATCTATGTCTCACTGACATCCTGACCATTGATGCCAATGTGGCTGTGCAAGGATCCAGTGTATTCAGAAGTATTTGGAAGGCTTGGAAATTTGTTAAGAATTTTTTGTACTCTAAGGGGCCTATGGAACAGAATGGGAATATTTGTGGACTCAAATCTATATGGTGGAATTTGAAGCATGGGAATAAACCACTGGCACTGTTGCAAGGATGTTCAGCAAGGAAATGGGAGGAGAGAGGAATTGTAACATTCTCTGACCTACTCCAGCAGGGCACTCTACCCCTTTAGGAGGCACTGGAATCCCAATTCGACCTTCCCCACTCCCACCGTAGAACCTTCTATGTTCTCACTACTGCACTACTACCTTTAGGCCCCATAAGGGGATGTTGTAATGAGTCCTCCTGCACTTTCCAACTCCAATGGCCAGATAACACTCCCATCCACCGTGGTAAGAACAGGTACATCTACCAACTCTTGACTGCCAATACCGATATCCTCTCCCATGCTAACCTCAAATGAGGACTGAAGGTCTTGGACACTAACTGGAACAAATTCTTTAAACTCCTATGGACCAGACCTGTGGAACCGAAGATCTCTTGCTTGTTGTGGAAACTTTTTCTTCATAAGCTACCATTCAAGAAACCTGGGGGGGAACCAAATATTTGTCTGGTCTGCAAACAACAAGAATATGTAGCTCATGTCTTCTTTGATTGCTTCTTTGCCTCAGAGGTCTAGAACATGTTTGGTCTAGTGTACAATACCAACTTCGGTGCTCTGAATATTATCTCGGGTACCATTAATAGCAGCAAGTTTTGTAACACATTCTGGTCTCTATTATCTTCTATTATTTTATGGCATATCTGGAAGGCTTGGAATAATCATGTGCTTGCAGGTTTGGACACGAATCTTACTGAGTCTCGCAGGAGACTCATAGACTCTGATATTTCTATGCAGGTAACAATAGTCATAAAGATGAAGGAGAGCAAATTCCTTCAGGTGCTGAGAGAAGGCAAGGCCACAATTGAGAAGGAGATAGCCCATGGATACACCACAATGAGGGACATTAACGAGTTTGAGATCACTCTTGTGGAATTTATCCAACAACTGAAACAATCGGGACAGATGAACACTCCAGTGAACAATCCAGTGATCCCTGCAGAGGAAAGGAGTGACCAAGGAGGAGGCAGAACATATGAAATCCTGGGCTACAACTCAGTCTCCCCTGACTCCAACGATGCTCAGGAAGGAGATGTTTCTCCATAAGTTTCAGTTCTATTTTTTTGCAATATAGCCTAATTTTACATGTAATATCCAGTGTATGTAGTTCTCAGTAGTACTGAGACTTTGCGTTATGCTCGGAAAACTCTCTACCGATGGTTTTTTGTACACAGTTTATACTTTATATGCAATAGAAAAAACTATTAAATAATATTAATAAATTATTAGAAAAAAGTTTAAAATATAGAAAATCAAAACAAAAATAAAAATGAAACATTTACAATATTATTAAATAAAAAATAAACTATATAGATTGTCTAACATATATATGCTAGTAATACTTAATTTTATATAGACATAAAAATCTAGATTATTATTATTTCAAATCTATCATTAATGATGAATTCATAAACAAATTTATTAATACATTAGTAATTTAAATTCTAATAAGTCCAACCTTAATTATGAATTTTAAAAAATAAATTTACTTTTTAAATAAATTAAATAATTTATTTATTTTTAGAATAATAGGTGAAGTCTCACAAATCTAATTCAATCCAAAACCAAGATGTTAAACATTATATCGATGGTGTGAGAGAGAGATATTTGAGTGGTGAATGTAAATATCTATGAGAAATACAAGAGATATCTAATATGATATTAAATATTTTTTTTTTAATCAGAGAGATAGAGATATTTGAATGATGAAATGTAAATATTATAAGAAATTCAAGAAATATCTAATATAATATTAAATAAAAATTTTGTAGTCATTATTATTACATAAATATGAAAGACCTATATACATAAAATAACAAATATAACAAATATTCTTTTATCATTTCATTTCAATCTTATAAACCATTACTCATATTGTAATATATAAATAAATAATCTTTTAATGTAGCCCAAACAAATAATCATAAATTAATATTCGTAACGCAAAAAAGTCTTCCGTTCAATTCTAAACTAATTAAATAATTTCTGAGGGTTCTTGCTTTAAGTGGTAGTCGGTGAAACATTCAATCGCGATGCCCCATTATTTCATACATTAATGCATAAAAAAGAAAGTTCAAAAAAGGAATTACTGAAACTTCATCAATGCGACAAAAGACAAAGTGGGTACGTGGAGCACTCACCTTGTCGTATTTCTTCATTATTTTGGAGAAGGCCAACAAGTTGAGCGAACTGTAACACGCAAATACACAGATCAGAAATTGCAGTAACTACACGTCACAGGTATACAATAAACAATGCATTTTTGTCACCTGTAACTTTTCACGAGGGCCAATTTCTCATAAGAAATTCAATGCACGCAGTGCGAACCATTTCGTTGCCTCTCCTGAGATCCCTTCTGCTCAGTGTCTGATTCTCCGGATTCTTGAGGATGTTTCGTATTGTAGATCGAGGGGTGTCTGGTGTAATCCTTATTTTTACATCTTTCATAATCTCGATGGGATGTGGTTTATTGTTGCTTCTCAGCTTGTGCCGGATCTGCCTCTCCGCTGGAGGTGCTTTATGTGCGCGAGGTTCGAACCCACGACCGGTCATTTCAATTTCGTTGTCTGCTTTTGCTTCTGCTTCAGTGTGCATGCATTCAGTCTCGACAACGCCGTCATCGTTGATCAGATCTTCATTTATCTCTTCCATTGGAGAACTAGGCCCTGCAAAGACAAAAAAATATTTAAACGCAGATTTTATGTTGAAGTTTTCGCAATTTATAATCCAAAGTCAGCTCAAATAAAACTTCATATCAAGATTCATACGGCTGGAATAGGCGAAGTTAGCTGAAGAAAAATTGATGCAAATAGCACCGCTGTGACTGTAAGATCTCACTGACAGAATAAAAAACGAGGATTGCGAATGCGTTTCAAACGCAAGCGGCTAAATTTTGAGAAAAATTTCAAATCTGTAAAATATACTGTTTTTTCACTCCATTTTTTTGGCTTAACAGCAATAAAGATACAGATCATGATGATCAGCAGTTGAAAATTTTGTTAAAAATCGATTTGTTTTACAAAATCTGAAAATAGTACAGCGTGCTATTTTGCAGTGAGTTTAACCGCGTCCTTACAAACAGCCATAAATACATTAAAATAACTAAAAACAACAGTAACCTGCAACATGTACTTCCATTAATCTCTGAAAAGGTAATTACAGAGCACCAGTATTATGAGAAGATTCTGTCTGATCAGATCCATCCCTTATATTAAAAGTTGTATCTGGAAATTTAGAAATTGATGAATTCAATCTGTAATTCATGGAATTTAATAATAAAGATTGTGATTTTGTAGTTATTTTTTGTTCTTTCTTCGTGATGATAGACTACAAAATAGTTGAAGCAAGAGTGTTATTTAAGATTGGCTTCTTTATTGAATTCTAAAAGATCAAACATTTTATCTTCCACAATTTTACAGTGAGGTGTTGTGAAGCTACTCTACTTAAATATTATCTGTACAATCCAGGCTCAAAATGTAGTTGATTATAACTGTAAATATTTAAATATTTGAGATCTTTACCAGAATATTTTGCAGAATTTGGTGGTGATTTTCCCTTGATATCAGTGGTCTTAAAACATTGACCAGGTTTATTGCGTACAATGGTTCTGAAGGCAAGCAGAGATGACATTTGTTTATCCAGCTCGGATGCTTCCTCGACAAGCTCTTCAGCTCTGCTACGATAAAATGAATTCACTTTGTTGAGCTCCTCGTCTAATCTCTTGAAGAAAACCACATCATATTCACCCCCTTCCTCCGCAGCCATTAGAAATATCGTTTCATACGAATCCTTTCCGTCCGCTTCATTACTGTTCACCTGCAAATAATAAACAAACAAAATCTTTGGATAAGAAATTCAGGAGTTCCTAAATTAAAGATAATGTACTGAAAACATCTTACCAGTATGATTTCTTCTTCCTTGTTAGGGGAATGGATATAACCGCTATCTCGTCTCATGAGACCGCTGAAGGCTTTGAAAGTGATGGCCCTTGTGATCCCTCGGCGTGGAGGATTGCTGGCT
This sequence comes from Thuja plicata, assembly GCA_018584345.1. Classification (NCBI taxonomy): domain Eukaryota; kingdom Viridiplantae; phylum Streptophyta; class Pinopsida; order Cupressales; family Cupressaceae; genus Thuja; species Thuja plicata. Next base: position 845,698 of record MU228194.1, on the reverse strand, counting down.
TTGAGAGAAGGTTTTGGCCTTGCTTTGTAGCGCATGATATCTTTTAACACAGTTTTGAGGAAGTTGTAGTCCATGTAAGCCTCCTTCCATTCAGGCACCATTTGTGCCACAAATTCCTTCCCAAACTTCATTGATCAATAATGAAATCTTCCGAGATTTCTTTCTCCAGTTATCTCAGAAAACAAACTGAAAATGCAGGAAGAGTCCAGAGATTTCGTTATGCATAGAAAATTTCGTACAGAGAAGGTTTTTCAGCGCTTCGAATCTTCAAATTTGTTACAGATGAGAGACTAAACTTTATTAAATGTCCTTGACTATTTCAAAGCTTGAGCGATATTTCCAGGGAAGGAGTTATCTGCATCCCAGTTCCGCTTTACCGTAGTAAAGAATATGATTTAATCAGGAAAGCACTCCTAAGATCATTTTCGGAGAGTCCCAGACACTCTTTCTCAGGAATGTTGACTGCAGCGTATTCTGGACTCTGGAGTGGATTCGCGGGGTACAAGTGTTTTGGAGCACACTCAGCACTACAGACAAAGGGAAGGGCAGGTTGAATGAATGAATGAATGGTTTTTAATAATAAATGAATAAAAACAAAGAAAGGAAAGGTCTTTTTATAGTCTACTATACCATGTTAAATAATAGCTTCGATATGATTGAATTATATATATATATATAATTATTATTATCATATTGGATATGCTTGATTACATATATATTTAATGTAAACACAAATTTTATGTAAATCTATTATAGAACATACTTTTTGGATTGTTTGGGAACATGCATATGTTGTTTATTTGCATGTGTTCGTCATTAATGTCAAAGAGGAAGATTGTTGGAAACTACAATTGAAACAATGGTTATATTGTCATTGATGTCAAACCTTAATTGGTAAGACAATTGTTATCTTGTAAAGTGTCATATCAATTGATTGATGAACAAGATTTGAAAAGAAGAGATAACAAGAAGACCCGATGAAATGGTTGAGTAATGTGAAACTATAATGAGTATTTGATGAGATCGCACCTTAACAAGGTAATATATTGTTTATCTTAAGTCTAAGTGAAGTTTGGATGACTACAAGATTAGTTTTGCCGAGTTACAGAGCAGAAGATTAAGAAACATAAGTTAGAATAGTTTATGTCAAGTAATGCTGAGTGATGCGAGTGTAGACCGAGTGCCAGTATATGTCGAACAAATTTTAGTGTTGACCGAGCATCAGTATGTGCCGAGTGTTAGAGAATTACCGAGTTACACAGAGATGACCGAGCATCAGTGCACAGTATTGACCGAGTGTCAGTATTATGACAGTTTGAGAGAGATTTGAGATTCCAGCCAACATAGTTGATTTTCTTGGGATATGTGAAGCATATCTAAGATAAGGATTATTGTTGTGGAGAATTAAATGAGCATTTAATATATGTTTAACCATTTTTATGTATGGATTCAAGGAGTTTTAGGATGTATTGAACTACAAGGTAGATGGAAACGAAATGTTGGAAGGATTCGTTGAATCTGACCTAACCCTAAGATCTACGATGATGATTAAGTGACAATAGATCAAACTACCTGATCAGAGAGGTATAAGATTAACCTAATTGTAGGTTATGATAAGTGTGTGGTATGTGGTTAATTCAGTTGATTGGCAAAAATCTAAGTAGAAGGGAGAGAAAATCTGGAAGAGAGCAGTACATGACTGCACAATGGTGATTGCTTGAAGGATTTCTGAGAAGATCAGAGTGATAGAGATGAAAATGAAGGCCAGTCAGTGAATTAGTTTGCAAAGTGAGTTGTATGTTTCAGATCACAATTTGTTGTTACTTTCTAACCATTGTATCAGGTGCAAAATCCTTTTAAACAAGGTTGACCTAACAGTCATATTGTTAAATCCTTTAATCAAGGTGACATTCTAATGTAATGGTCTAAGCCTTCTAACAAGGCTCACTTCCAATAGAGTGATTAAATTCCTTAACCAGGTCCTGGTGTATTTAACAATGCGTATTGTAACCTTTAACCGGGTTGGTTTTTCACAGAGCTCACTTCAGAAGAGTGAAAGATTGGTAGCATGTTACTGGTGGTTTTTCCCATATTGGGTTTCCACGTTAAATCCTTGTGTCATACTTGTGTGAATGATTTTTGATGTATTTTACTGTTAAGAGTTTTATATTTTGGAAGTTGATTACATTAGGACAGTATACTACAAATTTATATTGTTGATCATATGCTATTGAGACCGAGTGGATTACTGAGTGGATCTGAGTTGGTTGAAGTGTGTGAAAGTTCAATTGATACATCTGGACCTTGGATAACAGATTCACCCTGTTCTCAGTTATTCTAAATCATTCTAACATAAGATAAATATATACTTTAATATAATTGTATAATATTTTTTATACGTATTACATTTTTTTCTATTAAATATATATGAATATTGATTCATAGAAAATTGGTTACAATCAGGTGTCCAGCTTTGCCTAATTACCAAAATAGCACCAAACATATATGGACGGTAATTAACCTATATACATGTTTAGCAACACCTGACTGACAGATGAGAGTAGCTGAGATAGAAAGACTATCTAAGTTACAGATTACATATATTGTTTAATCAAAAAGCCTGCATAAATATCTAGTATCATATGAAATCATCCTCCATGAGGGGTACCAATGCTACCCAACCTTGATTTTCTTCCATCCATTTGAGCACCCCATCTTTCCTGATATGTTGTTCATATGGGTGAGCCAGGGGAATGGAAACTAGGACTTCTGGGCCTAGAATAGCATTGAGTGGGACAACATTAATGACTGATCTCTCTTTACGTTTCTGAATCTCAACCTCTGCCATGAAATTGTGAAGGGTGGCTCTGAAGGGGGCCAGCTCCTGTGACTCATCTGTCCAAGTGTACCCATGGGAGACCTCCCACGCTCCTACCCTGACCATGTCGTCCCTGAACATGTCTTCCAGCTTTTTCTTCTTGATCTTTATCACAATAGTGACCTGCAGAGCAACATCATGGAATATGAGTCTCTTGAGAGA
>MU228194.1:824331-842608 GCA_018584345.1 Thuja plicata | reverse complement strand
AGAGACTCAGTAAGGCTTCTGAAATTGCCACCAAACACATTATCATTCCTCTTTTTCCATAAATTCCACATAATTAAAGAAGAAAGAATTGCAAAAAAGCTATTAAAAGGTTGTTTCAAACCATCAATATGACCAGAGATAATTTCCGCTATAGAGGCTGCATAAAGCTGGGGGAAACCAAAGAGACTCCAGACACTGGTGGCAAGGGGGCAACTAAGAAAATTATGGCTAACCGACTCAGGGAGAGGGCAAAAGGAGAAGATACTGGGTTCACCATTAGGAAGCCTTAAAGGCAATCTGTACAAGATAAGCCGCCACATGAAGCACTTGATTTTGGGCTCAGAGAGGGATGACCAGTGGTTACAGATAATTTTAGAGCATTTGTCAGGCTCGAGATTGAGGTTCCAACAAGAGTTGAGGTGGGAAAAGATGGAGGATTCTTTGGTGAGGAGCTCATATATCAGTTTGGTGCTGGTTTTAGCGAGAAAGGTCCCATCAGCCCATCTGAAATGAAGGTGAAAATCACTATCGACATAGAGTTGCTTATGGAGGAAGAGATCAGTAGAAGAGTCTTTGAGAACATAGTAGGTTTTAAACTATGAGTTAGGGAGTCCAAGTCTATTTTGGATATCCTCCCATTCTTCAAGTTGATCATTCTAGAGAATGTCTACAAGGTATGAAATGCCTAAATCATTCCACTTCCTGGTTGAGCACCCCTGAAGTAATGTCATAGGTTTGTCTCTAATAGTGAGGTTCCACCAAATAGACCTATAGCCACAGATCCTACCATGGCGATGAATTATGTTATTGTCTGATATAAGGTGTTTGACATTATTCCAGGCTTTCTATATGGATTTGAAGACCATTGAACCTTGTACAGTGAAGTCAATCTCCCCTGCTATGATTTCATTCATGGAAAGGTTCCTCCATAGTTTTCCTTTCTTGGGACAACCTCTTGATATATTACTTCTAATAAGGGCTTTCCAAGGTTCATCACCCTCCAAGGATTTATATATCCATTTAGTAGCTAGTAAAATACCTTGAATTCTGAGGTCCTTAAGCCCTAAATCCCCCATACTTCTTGCTTTTGGTGCACTACTCCCACTTCCCTGCATGCCCAATTTTGTGACCTTTGCCATCTAACCAAAGATAGTCCCTGATAATCTTCTGGAGGTGGTTGAACTGGTTTGATAGAATAGACAAGCGGAGGAGAAGTAGAGAGTGTAGGAGGACATGATCTTTTGACATACTTGGATTTTGCCAGCCAGGGAAAGATATTGGTTATCCCATTTTCCAATCTGAGGGAGGAGGGAATGCCAAGGTATTTGACTAGAAATTTTGGCCCCTCCCATCTACAGTTCCATTGAGAGAGGCAAATAGGGGGTTCGGGAGACCACCCCAGAAATAATGATTTCTCCATTGATATTTTTCTACCCGAGGCAGAGAAGAATAAGTTGAGTTTGTTCATGAGGTGTGATAGATTGTGTGGATCCATATTAAGCAATAGGAAAGTGTCATCTAAAAACTAGATGATTGAGATCTCTTTGCCTTCAGGAATCTAAATACCCTTGACTCTGGGTATGATAGTATTGTCTGTGATAAGGTGACCCATAGCTTCAGCAACAATGAAAAAGAGGGCAGGGGCCAGTGGTCACCCCTATCTTATTGATCTAGATAACACAAAACTCTTAGATCTCCTTCCATTTATTTCCACCATTGCAAGGGCTCCATTCATTAGAGTATTAACCATGTTAATAAAGTGGTTGGGAAAGCCTAAAGAGCTCATTGTCATATAGATGAAATCCCACTCTATCCTGTCATACGCTTTTTCATAGTCTAGAAGGAGCATGCATGATTGTTTATTAGTATCTTTGGCCCATTCCATGGCTTCCCAACAAGTAACCACATTTTCCAGTATATATCTACCTTTGACAAAACATGTCTGGCTATAATCAATAATTTTGGGAAGCAAGTTTTGGATCCTGGAGGCCAATACTTTGGCAATGATTTTATATGAGGTGTTAAGAAGTGTTATAGGTCTCCAGTTCTTAATCAGAGATTTATCTCCTTCTTTGGGGATAAGTTTAATTACGCCACTATTGATGTCTATACCCAGTGTTCCATGCTAGAAGGCTTCACTATACACTTCCATTAGGTCTTGGGAAATCTAATCCATATTGTTCTTATAGAATTCTACCAGGATCCCATCTAGACCAGGGGCTTTCGTCATAGCCATCTAGGAGATGGAATCCTTGATCTCATCCAATTTAATAGGTAAGTTGAGTAAAGAGGAGTCCTCCTCACTAACTTTTCTGGGGACCACTTGGCTGATCCTAGCTCTAGCTTCTAACATCTCTGGTCTATTGTCTTCAGATGTGAAGAGTGATTTGTAGAAATTTTTTAAGGAGAGGAGAATTTGTTCTTGATCAGTGATTTTATCCCCTTCAACCCAGATTTTCTCAATGTTACTTCTTTCTTCTTTCTATCTAAGAAGGTTAAAAAGGAATTTAGACCCTATGTCACCATGATCCACCCAGTTGGATCTCGATCGGATCTTAATACCCTTGAGTTTAGAATTTTGGATTTTCCTTAGTTTATCCTTAGTATTGGACATCCTTAGAGTGAGTTCTTCTGAGGATGGGTTGTGTTGGAGATCAAGTTCTCCCTTAGAGAGTTCATCCTGCAGGGAATTTTTTAGTCCATCTAGCATCTCTGGCTTTTTTGCCTCCTATAAATTTGAATAGGGTCCTCCAACTGGTGATAGTTTGGGCCCACCTCTCCTTTACACCTGAGTGACTAGCTATATTGTCATTGAACCACTTAATCATGAGGATAGCATTCCCCATTCCTGGTTCATCCAGTAGGGAGGTGTTAAGGTAGAAGGAATCATGCCCTGTATTACTTTTAGGGAGGAGTCCATAGGATAAGAATCTGGCACTGATTGGGTGGTGGTCAGAGAGTGTGTATTTGGATTAATGGGAAGTAGTACTAAGAGGGGAGGGGTGAATCAATACATCTAAAACTTTTAACACGTTTCACTATTCATCTTTAGTAATCATTCATTATTGCATTACTGACCATTACTATTGTTCTTTCTTATGCATGTAACATTAATTCATAATCTTCAATTATTTTTAACATTCAAAGAAACATTCATGAAAGTAATAAACACGTAACACAAGATATGATATCGCAAAAAACTCCTGTTATGAAGTAAAAACTGTAGTGGGGATGGCACCCACAAAACTTCACTATCTGCAGAATGGAAGGGAGCTGGTAAAGGCTTACAATTGATCACTTCTGATGATCTACCATGTTAGGAGTATTAAGGTGGAGACCGGTTAAGATCTACTTTGTTAGGAGCTTTAGCAACACTGATTTAAGTGTGCACTCGGTTAAGAGATTTACAATAAGACTATTAAGTCCACCTTTCTTGAAAGGATTTCTTATGTGTACTACACTTGTTAGAATGAGTACATATGATTGACCTGACTGTATGCAATTTACAATTTCTGATTACAGATCCATTAAAGCTCTCATAATAATAATATCACCTTAAGTGATTGATTAATACCTTTCTCTACTCGTCGGTAGCCTGTGTTCTTGTTCTTGAAACTGATTTCATTCTTTTTTGTCCTTCTGCATGAATTCTCTTATCTGTTCTCTAGATGCTCTTCGTGGCTACAATCTTCACTGAACAACAACTATTTACAATAGATTGAGCATCTATTTATACAAGTGTTTGACCTATCTTAGAATCACGCATTACAATGTTAACTCTTAGATCCAAGGTTTAAAACTTGACCTTGATCTTTAGTTTGCATGTTTTAAATCAGTAAAACTAATTAAAACAATAATAAATACATTTCTTCCTCCGCACATAATGGATTTAAAAACAAATCAAGAAGCTATAAATACAACTTCAGTGATTTATCTGACGTGGAAAGTCAAATCCACTTTTTGCGGGATGTAACTGACTGTCGGTTCTTGGTCGTCGGGTTGAACTGAAAGTCTGTCAGCGTTCCTTTGTTGAACTAATCATTGGGTTCCCTTCATCTATCGGGTTCCACTTTGTGTTGTTCCGTTGGGTTGCATTGTTGTTACTCGTCGATTTTCATTAACCTTTTTGTCATCAGATAACACTGAATAGTGTTTGTTGGGATGATTTAATCTTTGCAGTATCAGGTAACCTTGGCATCGGGTAGTGTTGTGCCCTGTCTATCGGTGTAGAGTAAACCGATGGTGCAGATCATGTTTTTCCTTCTGTATACTAATGGGCAAATATAATGCCTTCAATCTCCCCCTTTGACATTAGTATCAAAAACTGATATGTGCATAATACTAAAGTGTTTAGTATGTACGCCATGTCTATATCCTTGTCATTATATGACTCCCCCTAACTATATGCATCGGTATAGTATAAGTATATATGTACATATGTATACTTGCCTCTTTACTATACATTCCCTGTTCTTTGCTCTTTCAGTTGTATGACTGTACATATTATTTCCTCTGTTCATTTTCCCCTTTATACTAACTTAACTGTACATATCATTTCCCCCTTTATTTGATACTCATGACAAAAATGTACAACTTATAAGATGCCAAAAATTGTGACAAAAATGTGTAACTTACAATGTGTCAAGAATATGAGACTGGGTTGTCTTAATTTCTTCGAGCAATTTCTCCCATTTTTCTTTTAGGAATTATAGTGCCATGTGCTCTAGCTCTAGCTTTGCATGCATATCATAAATGTTGTCTAGGACAGACATTTCTAGGGTGGCAATTATTGTGTTTTCCTTTGTCACATGTTGTTGCAGTAGTGAAAGTGTCGGTAAGAGCTGAGCTTGGAGCTCATTTACCTCATCTTTGTACTTAGTTTCTGCAATTTGTATGTCCTGTCTTAATTTCCAAGCCTGTTTGATTTGCTCAATGTGCATTATAATTGCCTCTTCATTATTTGTGAGATTTTGTGCACTTTTCTTAAGATCAGCATCAATTTGTGCTATCTTGTCGGTATACTCTTGTATGAGTTCATCAAGTGTACACAATTTATGTATTAAAGTAATAGCTTCTAAGATTATTGGATCTATTGTGCTAATCAATTCAGAAAGCTTTACCTTTTTCAATGCCACTTCCTGGCTTATCTTCTCAGCTTGCTTGAACTCATACTTCTGTTTAAGTTTCTCTTCCATGACCTTTTCAACATCGATGTTATGTGATGTGATTGCCTCTGTGAGAACCACTAGTTGATCAAGCATCGGGGTTGTCTGATCAACATCTACACCCAGTACTATTTGCTAAAGTATCCATCTTGTCATTTCTAGTACCTTTGCCTCCTTTGTGGATTTCCTTAATTTATCTTGCATTGCCTTTCTCTCACAGAGTTTTCCATATTTGGTCAATTTAGTTGGACCAATGTCCTTGGATCACAAACTAGCATCTCAATGATTTCATCCAGAGTTATTGGATTCTTTTGCTTGCCCTTCTTCTTCTTTGAGACTTGTGGGGACACAGATGTATGAACTACCATTGCTAGTTCATTTGTTCTCTCTGAAGTGCTTGGTGAAGGCTTTGTAGAAGATGCTTCTTGTGTTTTCTTCTTGGGGTGCACCTATTAGTTTGGTGAAGACGTCTCTCCATCCACCTTGGGTGTCTCTGCAGAGTTTTCTTCTGTTTTCTTCTCCAACTCATCCTTCTTTTCCTCTTCACTTTTATCTTTCTACTTGTCCTCCTCTACCTTTTTAGTTTCTTTTTTTTTTTATCAGTAGAGTTATATTTATGATCGTCGGTTGCAGCCTTTTCTACAGTTGTTTCCTTTGTATTATTGGTGGCGTCTTTTACTTCAGCTTCACCCTTTTCCTCGGGTGTGTTTGTATCCTCTGCAATAGATCCATCATTACCCTCTAAAATATTGATTGCCTTCATTAATACAGGCATGTTGCTCTGAGTTGTAGCTTGGGTTGTATCCAGAGTGGTGTCCTGCTCATCGGTTTGATCTTTTAGAGTAGTGACATCCTCATCTTTTTGTACTTGGTCTGCAAGGTCTGGTTCTGTTAAGTCCATGACTGAAGTGACTTGTTGTGTCTCATCAACAACATTCATATCTTTATCATTTGATGTCTTCAAATTTTGTTGTTGTCCTTGATCCTTGATTGTAATGAATATCACATCATCTTTCTTCTGTGGATCTTTATCAGAGTCATAATTTGTGATGTCTTGAATGTTAAGATCATCCATTACCTTGTCCAAATCAATTTTCTCCATATCTTCACTGTTGTCCAAAGAAATGTATTGAGGACTTGCCTTGTATTTCTCCTCCTCTTTGTGAGGTGTGTCAGTGAGAAGTAATTGATTCTCACCACTTGTTGACTCTGCTGGTAGATCTAGGAGTTGTCTCCATTTTGCTTCAGTCATTGTGTCCAGCTCTATGAACTTGTCCTCTAGCACTTTGTATGCCCTTATTTTGGCTACAAATTTACTTGAATGCTTCTTCATTATTTATTTGATTTCTTCAATTTTAGATTCAGGAGGCATTAGTCTGAAAGGTACCCTCTCCCTTGCTTCTCTCTCAGTCTATAGAGCATATGACCACTGTTGGGATATTCTATTACCTAGCCCTTTAGGTATTTGGTTGATGAACTCAGCTGGTACATATTTGTACTTGACCATTGCCCTTATTATGGCATCTTGTATCTTGTTTTGGTCCTCTGGTGTGAGTGTATCCCATTGTCTGATTCTTTTGTCATGCATTGTGCCAGATGCAACAATAGATTCAACAGCCTCATCAATTTTTTGATTCCTATAATTCTTCTTTACTACATCAGGCTCATCTTCTTTAGATTCCTCTATGTCAGCCTTAGTTCTGACCATTCTTTTTCTCCTCTTTGGGGGTGTTTCCTTAACAGTTTGCTTCTTAGTTTTCTTTGCTATCGGCTGCTTCCTCTTATAGGTCCTTAGTTGACCTTTCTTAGGAGGTGTGGTGTCAGTTTTAGCAGTTTGACTCCTCTTCCTCTAATTCTTTGTAGGAGGTGGAGGTGTATCAGATTCAGTCTCCTCATAATCTGATTTGTGTTCATCATGCTCTTCTCCGATGGTGCCATGTTCATCGATTTCCTCTTGTTGTTCATGTTCCTCCTCTGTAACCGATAGAATCTTCTTGAGATTCTTAATCATCTTATCCTTTTTGTTGGCAATCTTCTTTATTTCTAGGCCTCTTTTTATCTTAGATCTTGCCTCTTCATAGGTTCCAAACCTTGGTTGTTTGTTGTCAATAAGCTCATTGATCAAAGCTTCAATTGCATTTGTAGCCTGATCTATGTTGATTTCATAATCTAGTGGTGATAACCAAGTTGTTCTTGGTACAACCGGTTTGATGTGGGTGAAATCTGTGTCCACCATGAAACATATTTCATCCCTATGTTTTTCAACAAGTTTTTCAGGGATCCTTGTTATTTCCATCATCTTTTCCTTGAATTCAAGGAAGTATGCAGTCATGACAGATTCAAAATTATCTCCTAGTGACTTGATTAGTTCACTGATCTGTAATGTCACTAGTTTTGTAGTGTCCCACTTTACTTTTCCTACCGAAGGAAAGTACTCTTGAAAGTAGACAAAGATACACATGATAAGTGAACCGAACTTACATGTGTTGGTCTTTGTGGACCTGATTATGTTCATGTTTTCATCAAGTTGTTTCAAAAGGATCTCACATAGATCCATCTGTATGCCCTTGGTTACAATCTTTTAATTCATGCTTACTGATGTTGCAGATATGTTGTTCAACCTACTTGCTTGAAAGATGTTATAACCAATCACACATGCACCAAACCTCAATTCCTCATCGATGATGGTGTTTACTTTCAGAGCTCTATTGTCCCATTCAGCTTTTGTGAGTTTTGTGACTTCTGTCCTGGAGGGATGATTGTGAGCCTTGGGCTTGTTGGTTATTGGATAACCAGTGACAGCATGAAGGACATCCTTGGTTATTTTTTTGGGTTGATCCAACCACAACTTCTGGTCATGCAATCTGCTAAGTAACAACCTAATCCAGTCGGTCTTGAAGTCCCTCGGGAAATATAGGGCATTAGTTATCCCGTTGACCTCTAAGTGTTTGTACTCTTCCTTTAGGTTGCCTTCTGCATCATAAAGCTTCTTATAAGTGTCATCCATCTCTAGATCTCCTATTTCGGCGATCTTGCAATGAAAATAAGACCTAACGTCTTCTATGAGCAAAACCCTAGGTGGAATTTTAGAAAATGCGCCGGTTTCATTGGGTTGTGATGCAATCTTTGGGCATATATTATATTTGGGCTCTACACACGTGATGTTCTTAATCAGCTTAACCACATTCTTTTTGTCACTCTTAATCTTTATGTTTCTCGACGTTGTTGCCATTATTTTTCAAGTTTCTAGGGCTTTCTTGAAATTTAGGGCTTTCTGGTAATTTAGGGCTTTCTTGAAAAATAACTATAGAGATCTTTCGGTGCCCTCGGTACTTACTTCAATCTGTGATAATGATGAATGTTCTTTAGGTTGTGTGCTTGGATCGATTTTGAGGACGCTCTACTTTCTGCTCTTCAATCGCTCTATTTTCACTCTTGCTTTCTCTTCAAATCACGGGTGCAAAATGAAGTTGTCCCATCGTCTATTTATAGCCTTTTTGCCCTAAGTCTTTGTCATAAATTCTCAATGACTCATCGGGTCATGAAGACAGAGTTCATTGGGAAGACTTTTAAATTCATTGTCAGTGTTGATATGATGCTCGGGACTGCTATTAACAATTTTTCTTTTACCGACGGATATCGGTATTTTGTCGTGACAACATTGTAAGTTTTCTTTCTTACCGACGGGTATCGGGTTACATTGGTAACTTAACCATTTTATGTGTTGAATGATAATTTATGGTAAGTGTAAACAACTCATCCATTGTGTTGACCGTTGATTTTTGGTATGTGTATACCAATAGGGTTGCTTTCTCAGAATTGAAACAAGTAACATAGTATGCATCTTTATTATGCAGATTTTGACTATCTATTAATTTGTATAATGGAACTGATGCAAAATATGACTTGGTGTAGTGCAGTTCCATACTTACTTGTTCAGCTCAAGTGGGGATGGTGATGTCACCGGAACCATTGGATGGGGTGTCACCATTTGCATTTCTTGGTCCTTCTTCATCATTGCTTGAATCTTTTCTCCACATTTTGTCTCTAGCCCTCTGGATATCTTCAATGGTGTTTCCAACGGGATATGTGCTTATCTCTGTCATTCGGTCTTTGCAATCCTTTTTGAGATGACCAATTTTGTGATAGCATAAGCATGTCATTCCAGGATTTGACCAGCTTCTAGACCTTTTGGTCCATGCTCTCATGCAGTTTGCAGCAATGTGACCATATCTACCACATGCTATACAGTTTTGTCCATGTATTGTAGTCCCATGTACATATTGATTACCGATTCTCTTTGGTTGATAGGGAGTTTCTTGACCTTTTGGCTACCATGCTTGCCTTTTCTTTTTCCAGCATTCAAGACTTGTGTGCTCATTCATCTTGCATGTAGGAAAATATTTTTCCATGTAGGTTTCCTTCTTTGGTTGTTCTATCTTAGACTTACATTCATATGCTTTATGTCCTTTCTTGTTACATTTATAACAGAATCCTATGAATGAAGATGTAGATTTAGCAATACCTTTCATTTTTCCTTGACATACATTTGATGTGTGGCCTTGATTTCCATAGTGCTTGCATGTTAGATTTCTTGGTCTTGGGTCTTCATAGAATTCTTTGGATTGACTTGATTTGATGATTCTCCATTTTCGGTAAAGCCTAAACCGTTGTTGTTGTTGTTGACTCTTCATTGTCCTTCAAGAAACTCATCCATTCTTTTATTTCTCTCTTCGGCCTTTCTAATAACTTCATTATGTTGTTGTTGAATTCTAACCTCATGCTTTAGTTTTTCATTTTCTTCTCTTAGTTCACCGATAGCCTGCACTCTTTCAATGAGTTCTATATTCATTATGTTTGCTTCTTGACTCATTAGAATAATATGATTTGTGATCTCGTGGTGATGCTCAACATGTCTTTGAATTTCCAACTCCTTTTCTTGTATTTTTTATGTAATCTTCCTTCTGTCATTAATAGAAAGTGTTCTTTCTATTTCATCTTGTCTAGCAGAACTCATCACATCAATCATTCTCACCATTTGGGTCTCTTGACCGATTTGCAACATCTTTATTTGCTCTGTCAAATGTTGATTGATCTCCTTCATATTTGTGATGTTCTCTTCTGATGTGTCTAATGTATTACTTGCATTAGATCCTGAAGATTCAAAGAAATCTGAAATCTCTTCTTCTTGATAATCTTTTTCATTGCTCCGAGTTGCCATACCTTTGCTCTCATCCAGTGGCTCTCTCATCTTCATTCTTGATTCTTTATACTATTCATAGAACATCTGTATCTCAAGATTTTTATTCTCAATATTCTTATCAAGTTTGTACTTCTCCATTGTATGATCTTTTCTCTTAAGCCTTTAAGTTTTTTCAAGAAGAGACCATCGCTCTGATATCAATTGTTGGGATCTATGGGAAGTAGTATTGAGAGGGGAGGGGTGAATCAATACCTCTAAACTTTTAACACATTTCACCATTCATCTTTAGTAATCATTCATTACAGCATTAACAACCATTATTGTTGTTCTTTCTTATGCATGTAAAATTAATTCATAATCTTCAATGTTTTTAACATTCATAAAAACATTCATGAAAGTAATAAACACATAACACAAGATATGATATCGCAGAAAACTCTTGTTAGGAAGTAAAAACTACGGTGGGGATGACACCCACAAAACTTCACTATCTGCAGAATGGAAGGGAGCCGGTAAAGGCTTACAATTGATTACTTCTAATGATCTACCATGTTAGGAGTATTAAGGCGGAGACCGGTTAAGATCTACTATGTTAAGAGCTTTAGTAACACTGATTTAAGTGTGCACTCGGTTAAGAGAATTACAATAAAACTGTTAAGTCCACCTTTCTTGAAAAGGATTTCTTATGTGTACTAAACTTGTTAGAATGAGTACATATGATTGACCTAACTGTATGCAATCTACAATTGCTGATTACAGATCCATTAAAGCTCTCATAATAATAATATCACCTTAAGTGACTGATTAATACTTTTTTCTGCTCGTCGGTAGCCTGTGTTCTTGTTCTTGAAACTGATTTGATTCTTTTCTGTCCTTCTGCATGAATTCTCTTGTCTGGTCTCTAGATGCTCTCCGTGGCTACAATCTTCATTGAAAAACAACTGTTTATAATAGATTGAGCATATATTTATACAAGTGTTTGACCTATCTTAGAATCACACATTACAATGTTAACTCTGATAGGTTTGCCCACCTCATCTTTATGGCACTTAAGGGCTTCCTTATTAAATTAGAATCGGTCTAATCTGGAGTAGATTCTTATTTTCTTCTATTGGTAGTTACACCAGGTGTACCATATGTCTTTATGGTCATCCTTGTAGCCACTTAAGGGATCAATGAGTTTGTATTTGTTTAGGAATTTGTTCCAGAAGAAATGTTCACTGCCTTTCCACTCCAATGTGTTACCCCCCAGTTTGTCCTGAGGGTTGACTATCATATTGAAGTCTCCCTCTATGATCCAAGGGATGTCTTCCAGAATGAAGAGCCACTTCCATAGTTCGGTTCTTTCCTTGTAATCATTAGGGGCGTAGATGGAGCAAATACCAAATTTGAATCTATTCTCCTCAAGAATAATCCAGACTGCCCTGTTAAAAGGTAAGATGCCCCACTTTAGTACTTTCTTATCCCAATGGGGACTAAGGAGGATGGAGGTGCCTCCTTTTCCCCTATTTTGTGAACTGGAGAATGTTGTGGCTTCTCTTTAAATGCACTTGAGAGATATGTCTAGATAAAACTTGATCGCTTTAACTTCTTGGAGCATTAGGCAAACAAAATCCTTAATGGATCTTATAAACCTCTGGACTATGTACTTTCTATCTGAGGATTCCAGGCCTCTGACATTCCAAGAGGCAATTTTGAGATCCATAGAGGTCATGTCGGGGGTTTAGCATTGTTCCTAAAGCTTGAGAAGCATTTAGGGATCTCATTGGGTTGTGCCTCTCTATGCTCTTTCTTATTACTTGAGCCTGGTGGTCTACCTCTTTTCTTCCTACCTCGTAAGGGTCCCAAGGTGTCTTCTTCGTCCATGGGGCAATCTTCCTTAGATAGAGAGCTAGAGACTTTGGGGACCATTTTAGTTCTATTAAATTTAAGGACTTCCTCCCAAGGGCTATCAATAAACGAAGCAATAGCCCAATTTTGGTTCAACCCATGTTCACTGAACACATCTTTGAGGGAAGAGCCCTGAGTGTGGATATGTGTGGCCTCTCCTTCCCTCAGGATGACATCATCCATACCACCATGGGTAGCAGGGGGTATGTTTAGGAGGTTCAGATAGAGGAAGGGTAAGGGGGTCTAGGGGTTTAGCCAGGATAACAAGGAGGTCAAAGTCATGAAGAGAACTCTTGGAAGAAGGTACATTATTGCAAGCAGCTGTGGTAATCTCGGAAGTATCCATGTTATCTTGCTCCTTATCAAATGCCCCTAGCTTACCCTCATCTGAGGTCTCCTCAACAATACTCCCCATGTTATCCTTGATGTTCTGGATGGGGTCATCTGGAGGGGGTAGTTGGTCTACAAATTTCTCATTTACATTACCTCTCCTCCTCTTGAAAGGTCCTTCATTTCTTCTGATTCTGTCCAAGGTCAATTGTTGTGCATTCTTGGAACAACTTTTGTTCCTGTTCCTGGGGGTGGGAGCAACTTTACCCTCTCTGTTGTTCGCATCTGGTGAGAAATAAGAGTTAGGTCAAGGGTCAGGCAGACCCAAGGAAGTAGAGAGAGCATCAAGGGAAGGGGCAATGGGGTCAGTCAAAACAGAGGGGTACCAGGTAGGTTCTGGGGTGGGAGACGAAGACTGGTCTAAACCATGAGTAATGGTGGGGGGTTGGAGATTGATGCTAGGGTTAGCTAGAGTGTGGCTAGCGGACAAATCTCTGAGGGGAGGTCGAGGGTGAGATTTCTTGGCAATGAACGGAAATTTTTTCCATCTATGGTCATCTTTATTTCACATAAAGCATGAGTTTAGACCTCCTAAATACTCCACAGGGAAAGAATGATGTTCTCCTTCAAGTTTAAATATTAGGGTTTCAGGGATGTCCACACCAGGTTTCAGAGAGAGTAGAATCCTAACGTCCATATGAGGAAGTAAAACATTCGATTGTCAATACAGATGACTCTACCAAGGGAGTCAAGAGCATCTGGAAGAACTTTCCAGAGAAATGGGGGAATGTTCTTAGCGGTTATCCACCGAGGGCAGGAGAGGGCCATGATCTCATCGAAGTTTGCAGACCCCGACCAACTAAGGGCACGGAAGCTACAGGCTCTGATGGACCAGATTTTCCCATTGACAACCATTTTTTGGCTAATTGGGTCATTAAATATGATTATAAAAAAACCTTTCTGGATCATTCTACACAACAAAATTTTGAACCCTAGTTTAGAACTCCAGACAGAATGCAGCCAATTATTTAAATAAACTCGGGAAGGTAGCCTATTGATGTCTTGAACAACCAAAAAAATAGCAGTATCACAAAGCTTGTTCCTTTCCGCCTTAATGAAATCATTCATACTAGAATTAGGAGAAATAATAAGTGGTTTAGGGCATGAAGCCTTACATCTTGGTTCATGTCTATCAGCTTCGCCATATTTGGTTTCCTAGAGACGGAGGAACTTTGCGCCATTCTGGCAGGTCTCTGCATTCACCAGGGCTTGTCTGAAGGTCTTGGGAGGAAGGCCATAAGTCTCTGAGGGTCGAGAATCATCTGCAGCCTTCTTTGCAGTTTCTTCGGGAGCAGAAATAATGTCATCGGATGAGGAAGCCATCTTTAATAGAGGGCAAAAGTCTCATTAAAGACCCTTCATGTACGGAGGGCCGAATACATGCCACACAACCTCAATTTCCAGAGTTGCAGAGCCGCTTCTCTCAATTTTTCATCATTCATGCATCATATTACATTTAATAATATATATTGTATATATATTATATCTTTGATTAAATATTCTAATTATGAGAAATAAAAAATTATGAACAGTATTATTTTTTGAATAGTTTTTGTGTCATCCATATGAAGTTCAAGGCATAGGATATTGTAAGTCATCTATAGACCCAAAATATATCAACTAATATTATGCCTATTTATATAATTAATTAATTATTATAAATTAGTTATACACACATATACAAATAGATATGTATATACATTTGTGTGTGCTTGCACACATTATTTGAGAATAAATTTTTTATGTAAAACCCCATTCAAAATTATTAGATATTATTATAGTAATTTATTATAGTAAATGAAGCATTACTATTTTAAATTAACTTAATATTTAAGTCTAAATAGCCAACAAATTTGTAAACAAATTAATATAATAAAAGTTAAAAGTAATAGCTTAACTATTATAGGATAAAAGTAAAATTATAATATATAATATTATAAGAATGTACAATTCTACATAAATAATGATAAACAAAAAAGTTATAAATTTTATTATTTTAAATAAAATAATATAAAACATCTATTATAATATGTCATATAATATGATTATAATAATATATAATATCGTAAAGAATAATATATTTAGTTATAATAATTAAAAATATTAAATAATATTAATAAATTATTAGAAAAAAAATTAAAATACAAGAAAACAAAACAAAAACAAAAAATGAAACATTTATAATATTATTAAATAAAAAATAAACTATATAGATTGTCTAAAATATATATGCTATATATGCACTAGTATTACTTAATTTTATATAGAAATAAAAATATAGATTATTATTATTTCAAATCTATCATTAATGATGAATTCATAAACAAATTTATTAATACATTAGTAATTCAAATTCTAATAAGTCTAACCTTAACTATGAATTTTAAAAAATAAATTTACTCTTTAAATTATTTATTTATTTTTAGAATAATATGTGAAGTCTCACAAATCTAATTCAATCCAAAATCAAAATGTTAAACATTATATTGGTGGGGAGAGAGATAGAGATATTTGAGTGGTGAAATGTAAATATCTATGATAAGTTTAAGAGATATCCAATATGATATTAAATAATTTTGTTTTGAGAAGTTCAAGAAATATCTAATATAATATAAATGAAAATTGTTTAGTCGTTATTATTACATAAATATGAAAGACCTATATACATAAAATAACAAATATAATAAATATTCTTTTATCATTTCCATCTTATAAACCATTACTCATAATATAAAAATAAATAATGTTTTACTGTAGCCCAAAAAAAAATCATAAATTAGTATTCGTTACCGATAAATTAATATTCATATGTGGGGGGTGAATCAGTGGCCTCAAAAATATTCCAATAAATTAACCCAAAAAGTTATTACCACAATTATAAGGCTCTAGTTATCTTCAGTCCTTCAAGATGTATGCCACGAAACTATCTTATCAAATAACTACTACTTGGAGTTCACTATTAAACTTTATTCTTAAGCTTTACCGATTAGCAGTCTATCATTTACCGAAATACAGTAAATAACTTAGTGTTTACCGATCAATCCTGTTTTAGTAATGTATAAAGCAAAACATTAAAGCAATGACTCATAAACACATTTGACACATGGATTTTTAACGTGGAAACTTTGTCAAGGGGAAAACCACTTAGGACCGGTAACCCAAAATTTTCACTCTTCTGAAGTGAGCTCGGTGAAGAGCCAACACTGTTAAACGTTACAAACACACTGTTAAGTGTGACCTTGTTAGAGGAATTATCACTAATAGATAATCACTTGATATATGGCATTTCACTATGCTATCTTCATGAATTAACCTTTTGACACTCCTTGGGATGTACCTCAATATATAAAGGATTGTTAGATCCTACTCGGTTAAGAGACTTTCTGATCCAATGGTTAAATTGAAACAATATATGATCTATTCATATAAACAACATTAATCTTGCAAATGTTCAGATCTATTGTAAGCTCATTATACATTTCTGATCAATGTTTCTTTTCAATACCTTTGCTCCACTTCTTTTTGTTCGGCGATGTTGTGCTTCTCTGTTGCTCGGTGTCCGCAGAAAATTTTAGCTCTGTTCTTTAGCTTGATTGATCAGGACTGTATGAAATCTTTCTACACCAGTATTCTCTTCAGCATCCTCTTCTCTATTCACCCCCTAATTTACAATGAATTAGCTTGTCTCTTTATAGACATGACTTCACCATTTCTAAGTCCTTGACTTTCTTGTTCTTGGCGTGATCCGCAATTCTTGCCTTTCTTTCTTTAAATCTTTACTTCAGTTTTATCCCGTAGATTTCTCCTTGACAACTGGAATAAAACAACTTTAAAAAATCTTGCTTATCTCTGGATTTTAACTTGTCGATGAAAACAATGTTATCAACAGTTAACTCCATATTTAGCTCTTGCCAGCTAAGTCTTTTGTCATTTCTGAGCTTCATTTCTTTTTGTTGTTTAACTCCTTGTTAGCTTCAGTCTTGACTTCAGTTGTCCTCGGGCATCTTTGTTCGTCGGGGTTGTCTGTCTGTCGGGTAACACTGTAGTTCTGCTCGTTGGTAATCCTTGCTCGGGTATCACTGTGACTTTCCTCTCGGGGTTCTCTATCCGTCGGGGTGCATTGTCCGTTAGTGTTTATTGTCACTTAGTGCATATTGAAATTTTATGCATTATTGAAAGCATAACCTTTATCTCTCTGGTTCTTTGAAGTCTTTGAAACTTTGTATATAACCAATCAGATTATATCAAGTTGACATCAATGATAATACAATACATTAACTGATTTAATGTCTTGCATTAACTTTCTATAGCCTGGTCATCAGGGTATGTGCAAGATCATGAGGGGTCAAACTATGCCCTTAAGTGGCAATGAAAAATCAGAAAATCAGGGTTAGTAAACTTGACGTGAAAATTTGAACTACCTATCAACTTAATATCAAAAAGTTGTAAGAATAGAATTTGTAGGAAATTGAATGTAGTTTCTAAACTACTAGGCCTTTTCTGAAATAAAAAAAAAGTTAATATGATTGGTGAAAAGTATAGATTTCAATGCAGCAGTACAAAAATTTTCAAGAAAAAAACAAGAAGTAGGTGTATGTCTGACCACCTTAATCATAATCAAATGATAATATTTTTTTATAAGATTTTATGTATAAGTAGTAGACTCATGCCCGGATGTGACGCATATTTTTTTGTAATTTTATTCCAAAAAAAATTAATTATGAATTATCTGCTACAACATTTTCAGAATTAAAAAACTCCCATGTCTGACCACCTTAACTCATTGAAAACTTTACAAAATTCAAAAAACAAAAAATTCCCTTATAGTAGGCAAAGAATAGAATGTGACACATTTTTCGGATTTCAAAAATGTTATACCATCTGAAAGTTATAGTCATTTTTCAATCAGTATATAAATCAACACTTTAGAGGTAACTCAATTGGAAAATAACTAATAATTACTTATCCAATTCAAAATTTGACAGCAATTATATCGATAGAAAGCTGATAATCTCCTTAAGATACCCTTTTCGTTTCATCAAATTCAGGTGAAAAAAAAGTCATCAGCTACATGGTCGAAGTCTGGAACTCAGAGAAACAGGGGAAAAACACATTTTTGAGACATTTGAAGAGTTGACCAGGTAGATATGGTGCACAAAGCAATACAAAGCCTAATCAGGTACTCGATATTTTCACGTACCCGAAAATCCTGGTAGAATTTTGAATTTTAAATTTTGCGTCTCCTTTCTCCCTCTTAATTTATTTTCAACCCCTTTCTCCCTCCCATTTCTCCATACTTCATATGATATATTATATATCAAAAATTATATATTAGATTATATATTATATATACTAAATATTATATAATATCTATTATATATTAAATATTAAATATTATTTTATATGTATTATATATTAATATGTATTTTACAATATATCACATAATATCTTCATATATATATATATATATATATGATATGTATTATATATTATATAAAATAATGTTGTATATATAATAAAATCAAGTATAGTATATATATAATATATATTATATAGGACATATTAATATATAGGTTAATTACACCAGTATAAGGCATCGAAAAGGTTTCCAAAGGGGTCAGAGGGTTCC
>MU228194.1:787073-798802 GCA_018584345.1 Thuja plicata | reverse complement strand
ATTTCATATATTATTAAAAAAATCAATACAAAACCCCATTTTAACCAAAAAAACTACATTTAACATGAAAATAAAAAAAATTAATCAAGATATAGCAAGAATTTACTTACCGGATAAACTGTGGAGTCGAATTTGTTGTTGGAGCAATTAGGTACCCAAAAAAATTCTGTATAGGATATTTAGAGTTGTTTTCCAAACCCAAAATGATGAGAGAAATGAGGAAAGTGACTCGCGGGTTTTGATTTATGCCACAGGTTTCGTATACCCAAAAAAATTGGGTACCTGATATTTTTAGGTACCTGAAAAAATCATGTACCCGATTAGGCTTGTGCTTTGGTGTTAGGGTTGCCCAGGTGTACTGAAACCTAGGCCTACTAAAAAGTCAACAAATGTTTTCATGCGCTTTTGGATGAGTGAAAAGTGGATTTTTTCACATTGCCACTTTTGGGCCCCCCATGATCTTGCACATACCCATCATCAACTTAACATCTTCAAACATTCAATTAGTTATAGTTCATCAATCTCTCCCTTTGGCATTGATAGCAACACACTACATTGCTACTAATACAATAAGAAATATATCAGTTATAGTTCATCAATCTACCAATCTTAATTTTTTATAACCAATACAAATATATCAGTTATAGTTCATCAATCTACCAATCTTATTGTTTTATAACCAATACAAATGTTTGGCTCTCGGTAAGATCTTCTAGCTTAGATTTTTTTCTTGCAGAGTACTCTCTTCAATCTTCATTCCCTTTACTGGATAGATGTAGCAACTTTTTATTCTGTCTCTTTTTGTGTCGTAGAATCTCTTCTTTGATGGTGGCTCTCCCTTTGACTATTCCTCTCCTTGATCATCTCTTTTTCCTTTGATAGCAATAGATATACTCTCTCCCTTAAGTCATCTCTCCCTTTGATAAATATTTCATATGTATATATAATCTCTCTCCTTTAGATCTTCTCAAGATACTCTCCCTTTGACAACAATGCAAAACTATATCCTTCCTCCTTTTTATAATATACTCCTTGAATTTCCCTATCCATCAGCAATACAATGATTATGGTGTTCGGTACAGATATATAACTTGTTGTGTACTGATGTATCTTTGTAGTTCATCTCCTTTCTTGCATCAACATGAATTATCTTCTGATTATGTGTAGGCTAATGGAGCCTCCTAGTCATCTTACTGACCAATAAACAAGGTTCGAACCCCTAGTCTCTTTCTCAGGTACTCAAATGTATCTTTAGGAAATGACTTTGTGAATATGTCAGCTAATTGTTCCTTGGATTTAACATATTCCAGTATCATGACTTCTTTCTCTTGCACTTGTTCTCTTAAGTAATGATACTTGATTGCAATATGCTTATTCTTAGCATGCATGACTGGATTCATAGAAATGTTTATTGCACTGGTATTATCACAATAGATAATTACTGGCTCAAAAATATTCATATTCATACCTTCGAGTAATTGTTTGATCCATGCAATGTTAGAGAAATTTACAGTAGCAGACACATATTCTTCTTCTACAGTAGATTGTGAGATGCATCCTTGCTTCTTTCTTTTCCATGTGACAAGTCTGTCACCCATGAAGAATGCTCATCCAGTTGTGCTCTTTCTGTCATCTAAGTTTCAAGCCCAATCAACATCTGTATAGACTTGAAGCTCAAATTTTCCTTCTCTTTTATACCATAAGCCATAGTCCTCGATGTTCTTTAGATATCTCAGAATTCTCTTGACAATAGTCATGTGTGATTCCTTGGGATTAGCAGAGAATCTTGCAACTATTCCAATTGCATGCACTATATCTGGTCTACTATGAACAACATACATTAGTTTGCCAATCATTGATCTATACAAGGTCTGATTTACCTCGTTTGATTTATCTTCTTTTGTCAGCTTGCATCTAGTTGCCATAGGTGTTCCAACTGGTTTGGAATCTTCCATCTTGAATATCTTTAGCACTTCCTTGATGTATTTGGATTGTGTGATATATATGCCCGCATCTTGTTGAAGAATCTATAGACCAAGAAATAATTTGATCTCCCCAAACATTGATATCTCAAACTCTTTGCTCATTTCATTAGCAAAGGATTTTCATAACATATCATTACCCCCAAATATGATATCATCAACAAATATTTCAGCAATCGGAATATTATCATCAGTATCTTCTTTTAAATAATGATTGTTTTTTTCACTTGCTCTTACAAATCTAATACTTATGAGATAGGATTGAAGTCTTTCATACCAAACTCTAGGTGCTTGTTTCAATCCATACAAGGCTTTGTGTAGTCTACAAACCATGTTTCTCTTGTTAGGATCAACAAACCCATCTATTTTTTAATGTATACCTCTTCTTCTAGTATTCCATTTAGGAATGCAAATTTGACATCCATTTGGTATACCTTGAATCCTTTGAATGCAACATAAGAAAGTAAAATTATTACTCCTAGTCTAGCAATGGGTGCAAAGGTTTCTCCATAGTCAATACCTTCTTCTTGTGCATACCCCTTGCATACTAATCTTGCTTTGTTCCTTGTGACTTCTCCATTCTCATTCATCTTATTTCTGAATATCCATTTGGTACCAATGACATTCTTGTCATCTGATCTAGGTACTAATGTCCATGTTATGTTATTCTCAATCTGTTCTATCTCTTCATTCATAGAACTGACCCATTCTTATTTTCAAGTGTAGTATTAACAAATTTAGGCTCAAAATCACAAATTAAACATCTAGTGTTTAGTGACTTACTTGTTGTTCTCATTCCAGCCTTTTTGTCTCCTATGATCTGGTTCTATGGATGGTGTCTTCTGACATACTTGGAAAGTATCAGTTCAACTCTTTGTTCATCATTTTGATCATCATCTTGACCTTCATCCTGATCTCCATCACTCACAACATCATCTTGAGCAATTTCCTAATTTTCGGTATTTGTAGCCTAATGCTCAGGTGCAATGTTTTGATGCTCAGGAGCGATACAATGTTGCTCTAACAGAGTGTCAGGTTCTTCATTATAAACAAACCTGTTTTAGTCTTTTGGTTCTTTTATGTTTTCCTCATCATTTTTCTCCGCGTATTCATCTCTTCTGACATTTGCACATTCAATGATTTTGTTAGAAGACTTGTTAAGACATTTATAAGCCTTTCTTTTGGTGGAATACCCTAGAAAGATTCCTTCTTCAGTTTTGCTTTCAAGCTTTCCATTTCTATCATCTTTCAAAATATAACATTGACTTCCAAAAATTCTGAAGTAACTTACATTGGGTGTGTATCCATACCATAGCTCATAAGGTGTCTTCTTGGTGTCTTTCTTCAATTGTACTTTTTTCAATGTGTAGACAACAGTAATGAAAGCTTCCCTCCAGAATGTTTGAGTGATGCCTTTTTTCTATCATTAGTGTTCTTGCACAATCAACAATAGATCTGTTTCATCTTTTAGCAATCCCATTTTGATGTGGTTTTCTTGGTGCAAAATTTTTTATTTTAATTCCATGCTCATTGCAAAAGTTAGTGAATTCATCATAAACAAATTCTCCTCCTCTATCTAATCTTGAGCATTTTAGTTCCTTACCACTTTGTTTTTTACAGTAGCTTTATACCATTTAAACATCTTGAATGCTTCTGATTTTTCTCTTAAGAACATAACTGTCATCATTCTAGAGTAATCATCAACAAAGAGAATGAAATATCTATCACCATAGAAACTCTTTATTCTCATGGGTCCACATAGATCAGTATGGACTAATTCTATGATAGCATTAGATGTATGGTTTTTTTCTCTTGAAACTAGACTTTGTCATTTTACCTTTTTGACAATTCTTACACATGATATGGTTGGGCTTTGACATGCTCGGTAATCCTCTTACTTTCCTTTTATTTCTTATCTTAATCATGTTGTCAAAATTCATATGACATAACCTTTTATGCCATAACCATATATCTTCGTTTCTAGCCATTAAACAAGTAGTGTTCATATCATCAAGATGGAATAGGTTAGCTTTTGTCTGTCCACCAGTTCTGATCAACCTTCCTGATTCATTAAAGATCTTTGCCTTTTTGTTCTCAAATGCAACTCGATGGCCTATTTTATTCAGTTGTGAAACACTCAATATATTATAGTTAAGTCCTTTTACCCAGTATGCATTTTCAGATCTGATCAGATTGTTTAACATTATGGTTCCTTTACCTTCAACTTGACAAGGTGAGTCATTACCCATTCTTACTGATCCACCATTGTAATACTCAAAAGTTTCAAAATTTTCTTTATCACCAGTCATGTGGTGAGTGCAGCCACTATCTATAATCTAGACATCACTCTTACTAACCTTAGATACGAGTGCAGTCTCTACATACCTTTCCTCTTCGTCTGAATCATCCTTCATAGCCACAAATACCATCCTAATATCTTCATCAAATTTAGTGTTAGTATCTCCAGCTCTGTTCTCAGCTAGGTAACAAGATTTCTTCCCTTTGTCCTTGTAGTCTTGGGTATCTCTTCTGTTAGATTGTCAGTTGCTTTGGTAATCTTTGTTATCACTTTTGTCAAACTTCTTTTCATATGATATGTCATTACTTTTATCTTTTTTTCTCTTGTTAGGACATCTAGCAGCAAAGTGTCCAATATCTTTACAATTAAAACATACAAGTGATAATTTACCTTTGTATCTACCTTTGCCTCTCTAAAATCTTCTAGCCATTAGTGCTTCAATCTCATCAAGTTCTTGGTCATCACTATCACTTTCACTATCATTTCTCATAGTTTATGACTTGATTTACTTATTTACAAAGAAGATTTGAATGCAGACTCAATAGATGGTAAGACACTATTATCAAAGTTGTTCACCTCAAATGAAATAAGTCTACCAACTGGACTATCTAGAGTGACATTGTTATTTACTACTGCTCTCATTTCTTATATAGCAGATACTCTAATAGCATAAACAAGCAGTAAGATTCTTAGGAATTTACTTACCATTATTTTTTCTTCAAGTACACCTCCAACTCCTTGGATAGCATTGACTACCTATTTTATTCTGTAGCTATACTGAGTGTTGTTTTCTCCTTCTATCATTCTTAGGTCATCAAATTTACCTCTTAGGATTTCTTCCTTAGCTCTCAGTACATTAGCATCTCCTCCATGTACTAGCTTCAAATTGTCCCACATTTTCTTTACAGAGTTGCAAGTTTTGACATCTTCAAATTCAACATCGGAGAGTGAGGAAGCAAGTTCTATCATCATAGAATTATGCTCATGCTTTTCTCTTAATTTATCAATTGTGAGGTCCTATAGGCAACACATGTTCAGTCTCCAAGTATTGAGTAACATCATTTCCAATACCTGATAGGTCGAGTGTTATCTTTCTTTTCCATGATGCAAAGTTGTCTTTGTTCAACTTAGGCACATCCCACTTGCTCATCTTGTGATCTTTTACTTAGGTCTTGAAACCTTCCTTCTAAGAACACAATCTCTGATACCAATTGTTAGAATAACTAAGAGGGGAGGGGGGTGAATCAGTGGCCTCAAAATTATTCCAATAAATTAACCTAAAAATTTATTACCGCAACTATAAGCCTCTAGTTATCTTCAGTCCTTCAAGATATATGCCTTAAAACTATCTTATCAAATAACTACTGCTCGAAGTTCACTGTTAAACCTTATTCTTAAGCTTTACCGATTAGCAGTCTATCAATTACCGAAATACAGTAAATAACTTAGTACTTATCGACCAATCCTATTTTAGTAATGTGTAAAGAAAAATATTAAAGCAATGACTCATAAACACATTTGACACATGGATTTTTAACGTGGAAACCCTGTTAAGGGAAAAACCACTTGGGACCGGTAACCCAAAATTTTCACTCTTCTGAAGTGAGCTCGATGAAGAGCCAACCCTATTAAAGGTTAAAAACACACTGTTAAGTGTGAAATTGTTAGAAGATTTATCACTAACAGTTAATCACTTGATATCTGGAATTTCAGTATGCTATCTTCATGAATTAACCTTTTGATACTCCTTGGGATGTATCTCAATGTATAAAGGATTGTTAGATCCTGCTCGGTTAAGAGACATTCTGATCCAATGGTTAAATTGAAACAATATATGATCTGTTCATATAAAAAACTTAATCTTGCAGATGTTCAGATCTATTGTAAGCTCATTATACCTTTCTGATCAATGTTTCTATTCAATACCTTTTCTCCACTTCTTTCTTCTCGGTGATGTTGTGCTTCTCTGTTGCTCAGTGTCCACAGAAAATGTTATCTATGTTCTTTAGCTTGATTGATCAGGGCTTATGAAGTCTTTCTTCACCAGTATTCTCTTTAGCATCCTCTTCTCTATTCACCCCCTAGTTCACAATGAATTAGCTTGTCTCTTTATAGACATGATTTCACCATTTCTAAGTCCTTGACTTTCTTGTTCTTGGTGTGATCTGCAATTCTTTCCTTTCTTTCTTTAAAGATTTACTTCAGTTTTATCCCGTAGATTTCTCCTTAAAAACAAGAATAAAACAACTTTAAAAACTCTTGCTTATCTCTGGATTTTAACTTGTCAATGAAAACAATGTTATCAACCAGTTAACTCCATGTTTAGCTCTTTCCAGCTAAGTCTTTTGTCATTTTTGAACTTCATTTCTTTTCGGTGTTTAACTCCTTGTTAGCTTCGGTCTTGACTTCAGTTGTCCTCAGGCATCTCTGTCCATCGGGGTTGTCTGTCCGTCGGGTAACACTATGGTTCTTCTTGTTGGTAATGCTTGCTTAGGTTTCTTGCTCAGGTATCACTGTGAATTTCCTCTCAAGGTTCTCTATGCATCGGGGTGCGATGTCCGTCGGTCTTTGTTGTCACTTAGTGCATACTGAACTTTTATGCAGTACTGAAAGCATAACCTTTATCTCTTTGGTTATTTTAATTCTTTGACACTTTGTATATAACCAATCTTATTATATCAAGTTGACATAAATGATAATACAATACATTAACTCATTTAATGTCTTGCATTAACTTTCTGCAGCTTGATGATCATCAACTTAACATCTTCAAACATTCAATCAATTATAGTTCATCATATTATTTTCTCCATAGCTAGGTTAAAAACCGTCTATGAAGTATTCAAAACCATTCAAGAGACATATGAGATCAATAATATAAGTAGATTACTTACTCTCAAACAACAAATCCTGAATCTAAAAATGAACAAAGGGGAAACCATCACTTCCCACTTCTTAAGAATTTATGAATTAAAGGATCAACTATCTACTATTGGAAACAATGTTGATGACATGGATTTAACATGAATAGCTCTTAGATGATTACTTATCTCATGGGAATCTTTTATTCAATGTATAACGAGTCGCCCTTCTCTCCCTAAGTTTGATCAACTAAAGAATGACTACACTCAAGAGGAATCCCGATTAATATCAAGAGGGATCGGGCCAAATAAATGAGGAGAGATCCAAGCTCTACATACTCATTTAAATTAAAAGAGAAACAAAAGGAAGTTCAAACATAAGAAGGGAAACTATAGCAAAAATCACAATACCAGAGACCTCTCAAAAGTACAGTGTTATAAATGTGATAAACTTGGACATACGCGTAGATTTTGTCCAAAGAAAAAGAAAATTCAAGCAGCAATAGCCGAAACTAAAGAAGCAAAAATATCCTTATTCTTCTTGGCCTTATCAAGTGAAGTAAACTCAAATAAACACAATTGGATAATCGATAGTTGAGCATCACAATATATAACTAGATTTAGAGATTAATTTGAAACCTTAGAAGAACATTCCTCTACAGAGGTTACAATTGGAGACAACTCCACTTATCCAGCGAAAGGAATTGGGACCTGCTCAATCAAATTGAAAACAGGGGTAACTCTACAATTAAAGACGTTATCTTTGTACTAGGCATAAAAAGGAACTTGGTCTCTATTTCAGGCCTAGTTGATCAAGGCTATCATGTTATATTACAAGAAGATAAAGTGCTAATATGACCTAAAAACACTAACCTTAAAAATGCTATTTCTATAGGGTATAGGGATGAAAGCCTATACAAATTATGTAATAGTCACAAATTAGCTCTATGTCACGAAGTATCAAATTATAATCAACTCTGGAATAGAAGGTTAGGACACCTTGAATTTAGCACTCTTTCTTCCATAAAGAAAATCACTACAGGCATACCTAATCTAAAATAATATGATCATATTGGAACTTGTAAAGGTTGTGCTCTAGGCAAAAATATCAAAAAATCATTTTCCTCCAGTGTTCTGTAAAACCAAAAATGTATTAGAACTCATTCACACGGATTTATGTGGACCTATGTCAACTCTCTCACTAGGAGGATTTTCGTATTATGTGATTTTCGTTGAGGATTACTCTAGAAAAACCTGGATCCAAGTTCTTAAACTCAAAGAATCAAATGAAGTATTGCTAAAATTCAAATAATTTAAAGCATTAGTGGAAAATCAAATTGGGAAGAAAATAAAAACTCTAAGATCAGACAACAGAGATGAATACATCTCTGAAAACTTTAAAGAATTTTTCATTTCTGTTGGGATTAAAAGAGGGAGTATACTGTACCTTATAATCCTCAACAGAATAGAGTATCAGAAAGGAAAAATAGAACTATTATTGAAGCTAGCAAGGCTATGATGCATCATCAAAATCTTCATACCTCATTTTGGGCCGAAGCATATAATACTGTCATATACATTCAAAACAGGTGTCCTCACTCAATTCTAGAAAATGTTACACCTGAAGAAGCCTTCACAGGGAAGAAACCAGATCTAAGTCATTTAAGAACCTTTGGATGTCTTGTATATGTTCACATTCCTAAAGAGAAAAGAACCAAACTAAAACCCTCTGGGAAGAAAGGAATATTTGAGTGAAAATACTAAAGGATACATGGTCTACATACTAGGATAGAAATCTATTGACATTAGTAGAGATATCAAATTTGAAGAGGACATTGCTCTCAAACTCTCCACACTTATAGAAGAAGGATCAAATGGGAATTAGAGGGAGAATATTATAGAAAATAATGAAAATTAGGACACTGGGAATCAGAGAATGCACTTCAAGATGATGGGAACTACATTATCGAGAACCAAAGAGAGAACACAATAGAAAATAATCGTATTTCCTCATCCAATCTTGAAGATGTTGAAATTCCTAACAAGAAAAGGCCACTATGGGAAAGAAAAATGTTTGAAGAAAATAATGTTGAACCAGATGAAATATTTAGAGAAATTAAGAGAACAAGAAATAAAAAATGCTATATTGCACTTATGGCTAAAATTACTAAATCTGAACCACCTAATGTTCAAGAAGCTTTAACATGTCAAGCCTGGAAAGGTGCAATGATCGAAGAATATCAATCTATAGTAAAAGATGATGTTTGGGAAGTAGTATGGAGACCTAAAGGTAAATCAATTGTCTCTTCAAGATGGTTATTCAAAATAAAATATGCTTCAGATGGTAGTATCAAAAAACATAAGGCCAGATTTGTAGCCAAAGGTTTCTCTCAAAAGGATGGAATTGACTATGAAGAAACCTTTGATCTGGTTGCTCGATATACCTCTGTGAGAACCATTATCATCATTGCAGCATCTAAAGGGTGGAAGATACATCAAATGGATGTATAAATAGTATTTTTAATTAGTGTTATTGAATAAGAAGTATGCATAGAACAACCAGAAGGCTTCACCACACATGACATAAATAGTTATGTTTGAAAATTGGAGAAAGCAGTCTACAACCTTAAGCAAGCTCACAAGGCTTGGTATGAACGCATAGACAGTTATCTCTCTAAGTTAGGGTACTCCAAAAATGAAGCTGGCCCTAATATATACTTCAAAATATCCAAAGGTGAAATGGTAATGCTAGCTCTCTATGTTGATGATTTACGAATAACAGGAGAAGATCATCTTATTGCTAAATGCAAACAACATCTCGTAAACTAATTCGACATGAAGGACCTAGGGTTGTTACACTACTTCTTAGGCTTAGAAGTATTATAGAAAGAAAAATATATTTTTCTAAATCAAAGAAAATACACCATGGACATTTTAACCAGATTTGGAATGATGGAGTGCAAACCATTAACCATTCCAATGGAAACAAATCTTCATAAGCTCAAAGATGAAGTAGTAGATTCAGAACCTATAGATCCTACATATTATAGACAACTAATTGGATCACTTATGTACTTGGTAAACACTCGTCCTGATATCTTTTATGCTACAAATGTATTAAGTCATTTCATGTGTGAACCAAGGAAGATCCACTTAACAACTGCTAAACATATTCTAAGATACTTATGTGGTACAATTGAAATGGGGCTAAAATACAAGAATGTTGGGATACAACTTCAAGGGTTCACTGACTCTGATTGGGATGGAAATTCAATCGAATGTAAAAGCACTACAGGATGTTGCTTTAGTCTTGGATCAAGAATGATTTCTTGGTTCAGTAGAAAACAATCAACAGTTGGTCAAAGTTCTACTGAAGAAGAATATATGGCCAATTCAATGGGAGACCGAGAAGCAGTATGGTTAAGGAAGTTACTATTTGGATTGTTTGGCAAGCCCCTAAAGCCTACAGTGATTCATTGTGACAATCAAAGTTGCATTAAAATTTTAGTAAATCCAGTTTTTCGCAATCGCTCCAAACACATGGAAATTCCTTACCACTGCATAAGAGATATGGTAGACAAAGATATTATCAATTTGGTCTACATCATTACTAAAGAACAAAGTGCTGACATATTTACCAATCCTCTTGCAAAATTAAAAATTGAGTACTTCAGAAAGAAACTTGGTATGATTGAGCTGTGACTAATTTTGAGATTAATTCTCACTATTATATAAATTAATGTATTCATGAATAAATAAATAAAATAAAATATTGCAATATTGTGTTTTTGAAAGGTGACAATCTTTCGTGTGTGAGGTCACTATTGTAAGGTGATGACCTACAATGATGTGACCTATTAAGGTTATCAATTAAATCCAGTTTTGAATTGAGTTGGGGATTATGATAATTTTCTATCAGGTTGAGTACATTAAGCTCATATTCCAGATCTTGTTGGTTACCCTGATATAAAGAGATTAAGTGTTATATCCAGTTCTGAATTGAGTTGGGGATCACATAACACTTACATATTGAGATATCGGTTCTGATCAATCCTCTCTTACTACTTGAGGGAGTGTTAAATAATACTTTTGATATGATTGAATTATCTATATATATATACATATATATCTATACACACACACACACACACACATATATTCGATATGCTTGATTACATATTTAATGTAAAGTGAGTCAGATTCTTTATATTCAACAAGGCTGTTATATTGACTGTAGTCGATGTTCTTCATATATATAGTTTACGATAACCATCGTATGATATTTATCGTAACACATATATTAATATGTGTTATGATAACTATCATACGATAGTTATGTGTAACACAGTGATTCTTAATATAACAATGCTTTACTTTGTGGATAAATCGGTATAATATGAAACATCATGTCTATGTAAAGACATGACTGTATGTGGCATAAGCATATCGAATATATATATCAGCCTTGTCGAATACAAAGAATCTGACTCACTTTACATTAAATATGTAATCAAGCACATCGAATATATATATATATATATATATTCGATGTGCTTGATTACATATTTAATGTAAAGTGAGTCAGAT
>MU228194.1:733624-761562 GCA_018584345.1 Thuja plicata | reverse complement strand
TGTTTTTTAATTAGGAGACGTGGGGGAGACTTCATTTTTTTGGAATCGGAGACTTCGATTCTTCAGGAGACTTCGTCATGAAGTCTCCGGCCATTTTTGAAGTCTCCGGAGACGCGAAAAGTCTCCGCTTGAAAGGCATTTGAAGAAAATGAATGTTGAATTAAAAATCATGGAAAATGATGAGAAAGCACAGGAAGAGGCAATCAATGCAATAGGCAAGGGATTTGACATCACTTGGGATTTTCCTCTCCCTTACTGAAAAGGAAGAGATTTGAACTTGTATCGACTTATTCAATTGGACCATAAACATAGACAGGATTTAGTTTTACCAGAATGCCTTGTAACAATAAATGTTTCAAAATCCATCAAACAATAAATGTTTCAAAATCCATCATATATGACAAAGGCAAAAAAAAAAATACCAAAATCCTTAGGGGAAAATATAAGGAAATAAAAAAAATTCCAAAATGAGTCTAATGCATGAAAGAGCAAGTGGATAAAATTTATCTTTACCGAGTTGGTATATAGGCCTCCATGTCCGCCTTATGTTTTGACTACCACTATTTAACCCGCTTGCAAAAAAATCTCACTATAGCCTAACCATGCCTAGAGTATCCAATTCCTGACAATTCAAAGAGTTCCCACATTTGTATATAACTAGACCCCACATCGAGCTTTTCCAAATGGTAATTTTCAACTCTTCTTAACTTAATACAATCATCAATAACCACTTTTACCAGTCCTTTAGGAAGAAAAAGGCATTTACAATCGATTTTGTATAATCAACTATTTTAGTCCAAGAAGAGAACTAATAGTGTGTAAAATATGTTGTGTTCCATATTCAGGTATTCCAAGGATTTCTCCATGAAGAATATCTACGTGGAAAAATAGAAAAATGTGTGAAGAATACTTTTATAAGAGAAATTCCCCATTGGCATCATCTTCACTGCTCTTAAGCAGAGTCCAATTAAGAAAATTGATCTATTTTCCATGGTGAATATAAGCTTACAAATTTTAAAATGTCTTTATATTGTTTATAAATAGCAATCATTTTGAATTAAAGTTTTCTCATCGATACAATGGGATTATTTATTATACAGAAAATTAAATTAAATAAAAAGTTTATGTTTTCATCCATGACTTTTATAGTTTTAAGTCATGCGAAACATTGAAACCGTATAATTTGTACAGTTTATATTGATATTATAAATTGTGTTCCGTTAATTAATTTTACTTCTAAGAAAAATTTTAAAAATTATGTTCAAAATAAAAATAGTATTTATTGGTGAAATATCTAAAATAAAAAATAAAAACTCTAAAAAAACTTACCTAACATCAAAGAAAAAAATTTTAAAAAAATTACCTTACATCAAGGAAAAAAACATTAAGAAATTTTGATCCTTTATTTGTAGCTAATTTATAGAGACTTATGATATTGATTGCAAGATCCAGTTGTTTCACTTAACACCAAATTTTTATTCCAAATTTGAAATATAGCCAAAGCTAGACGTGACCTTATCCCTTAATATTTTTTTCCAACTAATAAATAAAGTGTATTTAACAACCTTTTTCTACTAAGTAGTCTTGATCTTTGATACTTACTTCCAACTACTTCCCTCGCTAACAAGGGTGATTTATTTTTCAACAAAGAAACGTAGAAGTTTTTATAGTGAGTTGATGGATGATCTTTCATAGCTTTTTAAGATTGCAATCAAGACATAAGAAGCACCTTTTGCATAAAGTGTTATTTAATTTTAATTAGATATCTAAGAAAATTTCAATTAGATAGATAGCTAGGAAAATTGTGAATCATTTCTTATTTTTTATACTTTAAAGTATGAAAGACTTCATCACATAAATTTGCATGGAAATAGATTTCTACATAATATCTCTTGTAGATTTTGTTCTACCAAACTCTCAAAGAAAGAGAACCAAATTGTCACACCTTTACAAAAATTATATCCAAAAATTAAAATATTTAGATTATTTCTTTTATTTACCTATTTTGACCATTGAAACATTCTCCGACTAATGGGGGTGGCTTATTTTTCAACAAAGAAAAATAGAAAAATTTATAAATAATGAGTTAATTTAAAGTGTGGAAGACTTTTTTACATTGGAGTTCTTCATAGCCTACTTTTCTTTAGGAGAATGACCTCAAAAGATATCATTCCCATTTTTTGTGTGAAGTTTTGGTGTTTTAAAATATTAATTAGATAGCTTAAAAAATGTCTACCATGTCCTTATTTTAAATTTGAATTGTGGAAGAACATAGGCTTGCATGGTAATAGGTTTCAACATATTTGTCTTATTTCTGAATGTCACACCTTTAAAAAATTAAATCCAAATAATTTATATAATTTCTTATATTGCTTGAAGTTTGAACTAAATTGTATTGTACTTCATCATCTTCATTTTGTTCCAGGATAGCAAATAGTTGGCCATCAAAAACCTCAAAAACTCTTTTAATCCCTTTATTTTAAGGTCAATAGAATAAAAAATAATATTGTACATCAAACTAATTTATATCAAATTGTTCTAATCTTATGCACATATGCATTTATACAGAGATTCCTATCGGAAGATTCCTTTTGGTGCGAGCGCTAATTTATGTTGTTTTTTAAATTTTCTTAATATTAGAAATTGTCAATTGTGATCTATGAGATGAAGAACTCTATTTTTTTAAAAGGTAATCAAATTGATGAACCATATAGTATAATTTACCTTATGTATGTTCTAGTTATGTATGTTCTATTTTCTACTGTGATATTTAATTATGTATGTTCTATTTTCTACAGTGTCTGTGATATTTAAATCTTTTAAAATTATTCAATTATTTATCAGACATTAGGTAGTAAGGATATTTTCTTCTCTGTCTGTGATATTTAATATAGTTGGGTGAGGAAGAAATCACGTACCCACAAAATGAAGACAGTCTGAGGGGAGGGGTACATTTTTTCCAGCTATCAAATTTAAGTGTTACAAATATTTAATTCTGGATATTTCGACAATACTAAGGTTACAAAACACCATGGAGAACGTTCTCTACTTTTCATGTACCATATAAAGACGTTGTTAAACAGTAAAAATGCATGCTAAAATATTGGTATATTTCTTATTTTCGAAATTAAACAAATACATATCTCAATATAATTGTTGATTTGGCAAAGGGAAATGCATTGCAACTGGAAGGGGATGGATGGGCTTTATCGAAATGTGGGATTCATTCTTAAGACATCGAGGCCCGTTGTAAGTAGATATTATTTGTACAATGTGAGTACTTTTATTATTATAGAAATGTCTCTTGATTCCCTCCGATTTACGTTGTCCATTCTGAAATTATTTCTCTGCTTATATTCATATTCATTTATACCTCTAATTCTGTTTTTATGGTTTATAATACTTCGCTGCAGTTTCTAAGCATACGATTGTATGTTCACAAGTTCGTGGGCAGGTGTGTCGATTGAATGATTTACAGGAATTACAGGTTAAACATGAAATATGCAATATAGCCTAACAACAACTCGAGAAGCTTTTGAGCTTTCCTTAAGTCTTAAATCCTCTAAAACTACGCTACCTGGTTTATATCCCTATCTAATACTTAATTTCAGTGGCCGTTTAGGTGAGCTTTGAATCTTGTCCGGCATTTCTGAAGTGTAAAAGATCCTACCATGATTGACAATTGTCTGCAAAATTTATCAGATAGTTGCACCTGTTGTATGTGAAATCCATTTTTTTACATATCAGAAAAACATTTATATTTACTTGAAAAGCAAGGTATGTAAATTAGGGGCATATGAGATTATGTAGTTGTAAGTTGTAAGGTTATTTGATCAAATTGTTTTTTATTAGGAAAAAAACAGGTTTTACAGGGACCCAAAACCATAGAGTTTACAAACACAAGAAAGATAAATGTTTAAAGTCCACAAAGGTAAAGAAGTTGCTAAACATAAGAAAAGCAGAGGATAGCAGCACCAAAATAAAAGTCCGCCAAAAAACCAGTACCGGCAAAAGAACCAGCACCTGCAACAAACAACAGTAACTTAAGGATTTTAAAGTATCATCAACCTGGGCCTCAAGAATGCACATCTCCTGAGCCACCTTCTTCAATTCCTGGATCTTGTGGGGAGAAGAGTCTTCTTTTCTCTTCAAGTTTTCTCTAGTCCTCCTCGAGGGTCCCGACTCCTTCTTCTTGATTTTGTCTTTGTCTGCATCAAGGTCCACAAACAAGGTGTCCTGCTAGGTATTTTATAGCTTTTCGACCATAGTGCCCATAGTAGTAGCAGTCTTAATCAGAATTTTGTGGCTCTATTCCATGATGGTGCTCATAGTCACCTTGATTTTTCCAATTTCACTTTCCAGCTGCTTCACCTTATTATCATTATTCTTCTAATTTTTCAAACATTCCTATATAGATAGCTTATCTTCCTCCGTCCAAACAGCTCTATTAGTCTTCTTAGGTTTGGGCCTTTAGCTTCCAACATTTCCAGTTTACTAGACATAGCCCTGTTCTTTAGACTGAGATCCTTCACTTCATGAAACACCCACTTAATGATTCTGAATTAATTCACCGCCTCATTTCTGGCAATGGCCAGAATGTCCTCAGGAAACTCCCTCTCAATCTTAAAATAGTGATCTTCAGGCTTTAGGTTGTCTAGAAATCTAGGCTTGTTCTCTCTATCACTAGGAGGATAAGAGATGTAAGAGCCTTCAGTGACATTTGGGGCTTTAGGGTTTTCCTCTAGGGTATCCTCAAAATAGGGAACAACATTATTCATAGGGGAATCCTTGTTCACATTTTTAACCTTATGCGGGGTGGGTATTTTGATAGCAATATTCTTTTTAACCACAAGTTTACGAGGAGCTTTCTTAGGCACAACTTTAGAGGAAAGAGAATCTTCCTCTTCCCACTCAGTATCCCAATCCCCTTCTTCATTAAAAAGACTAGCATCAGTATCAGAACCCTTGGATGACAAGACTGATATGGGGTTGGAAGGGGCTGACATATTCTTGAAATATTTGTGGATTAAGAGAATGAGGCTATCATGGAGAACATGATTTTTACTAGGGATTTTTCTATGCTCTTCTATGTTATAATTCGATGAATAGAACAACTACTAAGGGAAAGAGGCCCTCACCTTATGCGGAAAATGATTTAACAGGGTGAAGTGGTAGTTGTAGACTCTGGTGAATTTTTTTTCCACCATTATATATTTCATGATTACCCTTAACACCACCCTCCAAAGCTTCTTAATCTTCCCTACATCAAAGTAACTGTTTGAAATTTTGACTAATTTCTCCCTATCATCAGTTTTGGAAAATATTACAACAGCTTCATCCAAGAAATTTCTATCACTGAAGAACTTCACCCCCTCTATGGAAAGCCCAATTATCTCCCCTATGAGGTTCTCATTTATCTTCACCTTCCTCCCTGAAAGAACAATTTCCCCGTCCTTCCAATGTTTAGCAAAATGTTCAGTGACTTTTGAATTCGTGTCATGAAGCTTCTCAAGGAAAGGGGAAAGCCCACCACTGACAATATGCTTCCAAACCTTATTTATCTTCTTATGCTTCTGAAAGTTTAGAGGATCAACCCTCTTCCTGTTTCCCCCCATCTCATAAAAAACCTTCCTTCTGTTAAACACCAAGCGGATAGTTGAGATAGAGAGCTAGCTGCAGAAGTAAAATACCCACAAAACGTGTCAAGCCTCGCTATCTATGTAGATATTAAAAAGGCCACTATTAACAATAGTGATGACACTGTACCCAGATCTACTCGTTCTCATCATTAATAAATATTGCAGACTTCCATGAGTGATATCATAGTTGATTAAGGATCTGATGTCAGCTCCTAAATGATTATAAATCTCTCATGTCTGTTGATCCCTTTGTTTAACCCCTTGGTTTGCAGAATAATCGGCCACCTTATTAGCTTCCCGGGAAGTATGCAAAATTCTAGCATTATCAAAGTTAGATAGAAAAGAAATAGCCTCTTCTATCCACCTCTTAATGGTCCATGAGCGGGGATAGACTTACCCCTAAGGCAATCTATAATGTTTTTTGAGTCACCTTCAATCCATATGCTTTTTATATATTCATTTTTCTGGCAAGATCAATAACTTGGAAGGATCCAACAGCTTTGGCCATGTGATTGGTCTGTGAGCCCAAGGAGAGCGCCACAGCTGAAACAAAATTGTCATTATGATCTCTTAACACTTCCCCACTCCCATCTGGCCTTGGGTTTTCCTTGGCCGCTCAATTAAAATTAGCTTTTAGACAACCCCACAAGGTGTGAATCCAATAGACATTATTGTGGTTCTTCTTAACTGGATTGCACGCCTTTGCAATATCACCTTTTATGTTCCATTCTTTAACCATCTTGAAGTCATAGTCTGAACACACCACAGTCTCCATCCTACTCCCATTTCTAGGAATACTATTAATGTTTTCCACAATGAACTTGTAGATTCTCTCATAAACAATATTTTCTGGAGCCTCCTTATCCTTGAAAACTTTGTCATTCTACTCTTTCCACACACCCCAAACGATATGGGGAAAGGTGAAAGACCAAAGCCTACGAATCATAGGGTTTAAAGAGGGAGAATATCATAGAATGAAGAAATATTCTATGGAGCATGGAAAAACCCAAGATAAATTACAGAGATGGAGTAATCTACCCAAAATAGAAGCCACAAACTTACAGTGGAGAAACAAGTGATTAATTGATTCTTCAACTTCCTTGCATAAGTAGCATCTGTTTGGAATCTGGGACCCACGCTTGCAGAGGTTATCAACCATGAGCACTTTATGATGGAGGAGAAACCAAAAGAACATGTTTACCTTAGGAATGAGATGTTTGATCCAAGCTTTGGCCTAGAAGGGAGGGGGATCAGGAGAAGAGGAAAGCAAAGAGACAACAGAAGAAACTGAGTAGTTTCCAAAGGGATTAGCCATCCAGACAAGCTGGTCATCATGTTGATTCATACCCATAAAAACAACCCTCAAAGAGGATTGAATTAATTTTAGATCCAAATTTATGCTGCAAAGATCCACCCAACTACCATCCCTCCAGTAGTCCTTGAAATAAGAACCATAAGTAGCCTTACAAATATTCACCCACCTTTTGAAGTTGTCAAGGGAAAATAAGGGTTGCTTCATTAACCATCTATCTTCCCAAAACCTAGCACGGTTCCATTTTCTTATGCTTCAACCATTACCACAATCAATAATGTTCCTAGGGTAAAAGCACAATAAACTGTCACCTTTAGAGTTAATTCAACTCACTCGGCCCAGTTTAACATAGCTGAGTCCACGTAGGTGCCACGCGACACCGATTGGCGCCTACGTGGCCCAGTAGACTCCTGTGTGAGCCAATGCAAGGACCATTAGGACTTGACTGAATCTGACTGGGCCGAGTCGGACTCAGCCGAGTCTCCCTAGGTGGCATGCCATGTTGGTAGCCAAACCTCCAAAAACACAAAATATCCAGAAGTTTGCACTTTTGCTATTTTGTTCTCTACTCAAAATAGAAAATGTCAAAAAACTAAAAGTACCCTTTTCTAGATCTCAGAACGGTGATTCTTGACATATAAATTTTATATTGTTTCAACTAAAAAACGTTGAACAAATTCGCTGAAAACTACATGTAGGTATATAAAGCTTTGAGAAGTCGTTGATTCAGAAAATATAAAAAAATGCTAAATCAATTCACAAAAAAATTAAAATCATAGACAACACTAGAGAAGAGATTCATCTTCAATAATATATAATTTATTTGGTTTTTGGTATAGTTTTGATAGGGGAAAAGTGGCAGGAGACAAAAACTATTGGTTTCAGGTAAGTCCGACTTTGAATACTTATAACAGGAAAACTATAGATCGAAAACACTTTTTTATGCACTATCTATACATGTCATCTAAAACATATTCTGAAATTGGAGGAAAAAATAATGTTTTACTTATAATGATTTAGTGGGAAGTAAACTCCCTGATTTGTAGTATTTTTCACGAAATAAAAACTAGACCTAAAACATTTTAAAAACATATTAATTTTTGTTCAATTTTTTTTTAAAACAATTATAGGCATAAAATTCATCATATTTCACACATTTCATTAGTTTACATCATCTTCAAATTCTCAACAAAAATTTTACTTTTATGCCCTTGAAGTTTTTACAGTTTTGGTTTTGTTAACATTTTCCTTTGTAAAAGGGTGGTAGTTTATTGTTCTTTTACCCCTAGCTCTAACCATATCATTCCAAAGAATTGAGCCACAAGGCATATTAGTAGAGTCAAGAAAGGAATTGAGAGAGGAAAAATTTTCCATGTATTTACTATGAAGAATGCTATTCCATTCTCCGTTGGAAGAGAAATTTATCCAAATTTGCTTAGCAAGGAGAACCTTATTCATGGTTTTAATTTTTCTGAGACCCAGACCACCCAACTTTTTAGGCCTACAGATAGCATCCTAGCCAATTAGAGACATTCTTTTTCTTTCTTCCACCGTAGACCAAATAAAGTTTTTTTGGATTTTTTCAATAACATCCACAAATTTGGAAGGGAATTTAAAAATACTTAAAGCATAAATAGGAAGATTCTGAAGAGTCTCTTTTAGAAGGTGGATTTTACTTGCCTGGCTGAGAAGAGCACCTTTCCATCCAACCAACTTCTTATTGAAACTATCAATCAAAGAGTTCTAGAAGGAGTTAGGTGGTTTTAATCCCAGGGGCAAACTAAGATAACTTAAGGGTAAGGACTCCATTTTGTAGCCAAGAATTCTAGCAATTTTAATTTGCCTAGGCTCTAGATTTTTGAAAAAAATATAGAACTTTTTTTCCTATTAATGATCTGACCAGATGCCGACTCATAATCATCCAAGACTCTTAATATTCCTAGGTTCAGCCATGGTGGCTTTACCCATCAAAATGGTATCATCCACAAACTATTGGTGGGAACAAACAAGATTGCTGGAAGAAGGCCTCAAACCCATTAGGGATCCTTGATCAACCATTTTTTTTAGATTCCTTCCAAGACATTCCACCATAATTGTAAACATGATTGGGGAAATGGGATCTCCCTGCCTGACTCCCCTAGTATTTTTGAAGAAATGTGAAGGAGAGTCGTTCACAATGATAGAAAAGGAAGTCGTGGAAATGAGTTGTCTAATCTGTTGAAGAAATTTGCTGTTGAAGTCAAACGTCTTCATGATCTTGAGTAAGAAGTCACAATCCACATGATGATATGTCTTTGATATATCAAGCTTGAGAAGAAACCCTTCAATCTTAGATTCCAGCAACGAATGCACATTTTCATGGACTATAACATGATTGAATCGAGGATTTGCCTTCCAGGAATAAATCCATTTTGTTGAGGAGATATTACTGAGGGTAAAATGTCTAGTAATCTTGACGTCATAACCTTAGATATAATTTTGTAGCACGAGTTACACATGCTTATAGGTCTGAATGCTTATTTGATCAAATTGTTTGTTTTCTGTTCTGAGTAATTTTTTAAATGATGATATTTTTGATATTTTTTCTAGTTTTATTTTTATATATGGAAAATAAAAATTTAAATATAATTAACGAATAATTTTTTTATAAAAATGGTTAATTACAAATATAAATAAATAATTGGATTAGTATAATAGCGATGATAAACCCGAGTCTATTTTAATTTTACTTTTTCTACTTATGAATTACATTATATAGATCTAGACAAATCATGATAAAATTTTGGGATAATTTGAATAATATATTTGGAGTAATATTAGCTAATACAAAGTTTTCCCTAAAACTTCAATTGTTGATAGAATCACCATGTCAAACCACAAACAATTTGAGATCTCTCATTAGACAACTAGCAGAAGTCAATATTTCATCTGAATACAATAATATCATTTTTTACTCTTCAGTTTGTCAACTAACTTCCTGAGCTTTTGAAGATATGATTTCAGCTCTTTTAGAAAAAGAAAAGAGAGCAACAAAGCTGATTCTTGGGATGAAAACGTATTATACAAGGACAAAGCAATAACAAAATATAAAATACAAACAAAGAGGAAGTCGAATGTTATTACTACAAGAAAAGGGTCAAACAACTTGGACTTCTAGAACTTGAAGCAATGTTATTCTTAAGAGGAAATTCACAAGCAAATCAAATAAGGTTAAGTTAGTCTATGTTGAGGATGAGAATTCACCATATTTTGTTGAATTTTTTGTTTTAACGATACTAGGCATAGATACTTATTTTGAGCTTTCACTATTGGAGGCTAGAGGCACTTCATCATCTCGAGTCAATTTTTCGCTTAGAGATTACTCTTTGTATGAGAAGCATCATTTTTAATATGTTTC
This sequence comes from Thuja plicata, assembly GCA_018584345.1. NCBI lineage: Eukaryota > Viridiplantae > Streptophyta > Pinopsida > Cupressales > Cupressaceae > Thuja > Thuja plicata. The sequence goes on along the minus strand of MU228194.1, from coordinate 751,214 downwards.
ATTCTCTAGATGTTTACAATATTGAAAAATTCATATATTGTGAAGTTTATTTTTTGAAGATTGGAAGGGTTCTAGTCCAAAATTAATATGGATTGCTACCCAAATAATTCAAGAGTTTGTGGATCTTGGAATTATAAATATTTGAGAGTCATGAGACAACTTGATAGAACATTGTAGATGTAGCTTGACATGGATTGTTGTTTAATAATTTGAAAGATCTTCGATTCAATATTTCAAGGTGTTAACCTAGGGAAATTCTACTTATGAGTTTTATGAGACAACTTGATGGAATTTTAATTGGTCAAAGAAGTTTTTGTTTTTTAAGAATATGTATTTTGTATTTTGAATTAGCGTGATATGAAATGTAAACATTAAGGGGAGGTGTTGAAATATTAAGGTTTACATCATAGTAAAGCCGCCTTAGTGACTTTTGGTTTATTGTTAAAATAATTAGTTGGTAGTTTGAGAAGTCATATTGGAAGGGTTTTTATAAATGTCATGTATTGAGATACATTCAATAGTAAATAATATGAGTATTATTCATGTTTTTTCTATATATAGATCTCTTTGAATTTCTATCATCCTCGTGTTTCTAATCATGTGTAAAAATTAATCTTAGTAATAGTTTTATAGAGAAATAACTGTATAGATTTCAATGGTTAATACTATATTGGTGTTGGCATGGTCAATAGTTTTATAGAGAAATAACTATAAATGCTATGTACGCATACCAACACTATGTCTGACCCAGTTCTAGGGGTCTAGACCTAAGAAACCAAAATAGGCAAAAGTATTTGAAAAAGATTAATTCAAATTATATTTTGGAATGGCTAGGAACATACAATGATCTTATTCATACACAATATAAGTAGAATAGTGAGGCCAATTGACCCATATGTAATCCATTTTATATTATCAGTAATGTAATTGTAAGATCAACCTATCAATTCCAATCATTCTATATCTATTATAAATCATCATTTTCCAAGTTTTTTCCCCCTTGTTTGATATCTTGGGTTATTATCGCAATCTATTTGTTTCCCTACCTACCTAAATAGGTTTTTGTTTCTCAATTATTGAAGAAAGGATCCCACGTGGTAAGGACAATATTTATTCTTTTCGAAAGCTACTTGAACTAATCAGCTTGGAAATATCAAAATTCAAAATAATGCCATGTTTTATAATACTGTTGGATTATACCTTTAGATATTTTAATAAAAATATAAATCAATGCTTGAAACACAAGTAAAAGAGAGTGTATACCAAAAAATCTAACCTATATCATGTCTATATTTCCAAATCTCGTATACAATACTAAAAATGAAAAGATGTTTATGATGGAAATGTAGCAATCGTGTATAATCTTAGGAGTGGTAGGGTTATATTTAATTTTGTATTTCCTAACTACGATCGAAACTAAATACTTATCTAGAAGGTGAACTAAAAAGTCAATTTTTTTTATTGTGACATATAATACATTTTGAATGAAGACAACAAATATTCTTTCTAGTTTTTCAAATTTCGCACATTTCATTCATCAATGTTTTATACATCTCATACCCATGCCTAACATTGGTATCAAAGCTCTCAATAAAGGAGAAGGATAAAAGAGTATTTTACGTTTATAGTCCAACAATTCTGAAATCAAATTTCTCCTTAAGTATAGAATCCTATTTTTTCAATATTGTAATTTTCCTTCTTGCACCTAGTTAACTTTTCTTTCTATCAGGCTATTCCTAGGTTCCCATAGGCTATTTGTTGTGGAGATAGTTATGAGGCTCATGTTTTGTTAGAGAACTTGGGATTTTAGTTTCATTGGATTTCAACAAGGTTATTTTTAATATATGCTATTTCTAGTAAGTGCTACTTTGGACATATGTAATTTGCTTCATCTAAATAATTTTGTGAATTGATTTCATTTTCATTGCCTTGGCAATTTTTAAGTAAGTTGATGGGATTTATTTTAATATTTATACTTAAGCATTTAAATAAGGTTTTAATATCAACTTAGTGTTAAATATTTCATAAAGTGAATATCCTCAAGTTGGTTTCTTAGGTTGTGGGGACTGAAGTTGTTTTAAAAGGGTGTTTTGACAATCTTTTAAAGGAAAACAAAATATTTAAAAATTTGAATGCTCTAATTTCCCTCCAAACTCTATAATTAAAGTTTGGTCTCTTTTATTCATTAAGAGTGCACAAGCATCCAAAGAAGTTATCAGAAATATTTTTGGAGTTCTTCATGGAGTTGTTAAAGATAAAAACCCTTTGCAATCTTTCTAGTTTTGGTGGTGAAAAATCCACCCTAGCTAGCTTATTATTTTCACTTAGGAAATACACTTGATTTGCATAAGCTTTAGTGATTTTGGATTTTGAGCATGAAGATTTACATGGTATCTTGATTCACTTTTTTGGTGTTTGTTGTGACTTTTGTAGACTTCAGATGTTTCAGTGAGTTTGGAAAGGTTTGGTGGAGATTTTATACTTTGTTATACCATATTCACTTGTAGGATGACCCACCTTATTCTTGATAAATCTCAAGGTATCAACTAAATAATTCTAGTTATTATTTTAATCTTCTTCCCAAAGCTTGGTAACAAAGTCTAGGCTAGTTTTAAGGCATCTTTTGCAGCTTTCTATTTTTAGAAGAAAGTCACCCCTTTTTAGATTGTACAAGAAGCTTGTGAAATATGCTAGATTTGAGGGTCTGAAGGATTGGAGGTCTAAATTGCATGGCTTAAGGTGTTTCATAATAGAAAGTTACAAGGATTAGTTTGGAGGTCCAAAACCAAAATTATGATTTTTTATGCTAATCGCCCTATGTATCTAGCACCTAGATTTATTGTTGCAGAATTTATGAGTGTGTTTTTATTCTTGTGCATATATATCCCCTAGACAAACTTGCACAAACATTCACTTGTTTCCAATAAAGTATTTTTTTTTCAAATAGTTTACAACAATGTATAAGTAATATATTTTCTAAGTTCGGGTTTAGGCATTCATCCACATAAACATCTTGTTAATCACATTCATGATCCCTTGATTAATTTGTTCTTCAAACGAAGATTGACTATGCTTAGGTTTTGTTCAATTTGTGAATGTTTTAATTGTTTAATATTGATACCACATGAATGATAATTGAGACACAAGGTAACATACATTCAATAAGAGTATTGGACATTGAATAATTTTGAAAACAAAGTTTGACCTTATTAATAAGCTCATTGCTTCTGAGAAAAAGAACACCACTAGTGTATTGCTCTAGGTATAATCAACCACCTATTCTAATTGAACACCAAACAATGCATGTGAATAAATTTTATTTGACCTTTAATGGTTTTCCATACAATTCATGCAATAGTAGATGGAAACTTCACAGATAATATGGGGGCATATTGTCTGTCAACCATTAATGTCCCCAAATATATTGTATAAAGTGATTTAATTAAGTTGTCTAAAATTAAATAGATTTATTATTGGAATTGGTTCAGTGAGAGGTGTTGACATTCATTTTTTATGATTGATGTCAACATATGTTTTAGTTGAAGTCTCAGACAGACTGGTTATCACTGGTACAGGGAAGACTGGCAGAAGTGTAGGGACATTGTATGGGATTTTAGAGAATGTGAGGATGGGGATGTATATAGAGGGATGAGAAGGGATCTTATATCTAAGGTCGCTTGGATTGATCTTACTGTTGGAATAAGTTATAATTGTTTTTGAGAAGACTAGGTACAAAACAGTGACAAAGAATTGTGACAGAGTTCGTCTCTGAGTTTGAGAGATAACTTGGATGCGAGCACGAGTTATGATTTACAAGCTTAAGGCATGGTAGAAGACATGTTGGTGAATGTTAGTTGTGATTTTTTGGTCGTTGTGTTCTTGGTGACGTCATCTGAAGCGTGTGATCTTACGAAGATCTATTTGTGGCCGACTACAGTGGTGTAATGTGTATAGAGGATGGTGAGCGTGGATTTTAGATCTTGGAGTATAAATGGTGAATTTAATTGATGTTTATTTGTGTAAGGTATCATATGTATCTTAGCAATATTCTATTTAATTGTTTTTACAATAGGGAAATCTTAACAGGCCCACCTAATTATTTATTGTAAACTTGTATAAAGAATAGTTATTTCTTGGTGATAAAATATGGTTGTGGAATGTGAAAGATGCAAGCTTGTATTTGTGAAGTCTGTTGGATGTAGAGTAGAGGTAGTGATGAAATTCATTGGAACTATTTAAGAAAAGCAAGTTTCTATCAGTCAGTTCACTAGTTATTGTTACTCCTATATCTGTATTTCAGACAGTGAGTCCAGAACCTGGATTAAACTTCACATTTGGGCAGTTTGCCCCTTGTTTCCTTTGAATCCTAACATCGTTTGTCCTTTAACAGGCACTGTGTACTGTATGTAATAATACACTCCTAACATGGCTGAATCTCCTAACAGGAATACAATACTTTCAGTGCATTATTTGTGGGTGTTAATTCCCACCGGGGTTTTTCCCTTAACAAGGTTTCCTTAGCAACAATTTCTTGTGTTATGGTGTTAAATTTGATGTGTTCAGATTTGCATTGAGTAATTAGTTTATAAAGTGTAAATTTTAATTTTTTTGGCTCACAACTGATTCACCCCCCCCCCTCTCTGTTGTGTTGGTGGACTATTATTGCTAAAAATTAGTATCAGAGCTTGTGGTCCTTTGAGAGAAAGCTTAACAACTTGAGGTGATCTTGAAGATGACATACTATAAGAAGGATAGTCCAAAATTTGATCCTAAAAATTTTGACAGTTGGAAGAACAAGATGATAACTCACCTACTCTGCTAAGGGATTGATTACTAGATGATTACTAAGAAGGATGAACATATCAAGACTAAAGATGGATTAGAAACTGTAAATGTTTATGAAAAGAAGTCATTTAGTTGTAATATGATTGCAAGAGAAGCATTGATCAACACGCTCTCTGAGGGTGAATTCATAGAGGTTAAATACTTGGATTCTGCACACACAATGTGGAAAGGACTGGAGGCACTATATGAAAGAGATAAGTTTACTAAGAAAGCGAAGTTGCAGAATTGAAAGACTAAGATGGAAAGTTTAAGAATACGAGATGATGAGAATGTCAGATCATATGTATAGAGGGTTATAGAGGTTATTACATGGATTATAAACTTGGGAGGCACATATATTGAAGAAGAAGTGATCACAAAGATTCTCTGATCTTTGACACCTGTCTACAAAACTAAAGTGCAAGTGATAGAAGAGATCATACCTTTGTCAGTGAACTTCAATAGAGAGATATTGATTGCTAATTTGACCACCTTTGAGGCTACAAGACTGGGAGATAATTTACCTAAGGTGGAATCTCCATTGAAGGTGACTGTGCAAAATGGAAAAAAGGCTTTATCAAGTCTTGCGAGCACCAACAGAGATAACTTGTATGAAGAGCTTGGTGAATATGTTGAGGATTGGACAAAGATAGTCGAAGAGGAAAGGAAACTAGATGAATTTGTGGCTTTGATCATAGGAAGATAAAAGTGAGGTAAGGGTAAATTTGAAAGGAAAGTTACCTCTTAGTTGTTTTTCATGTAATAAGATTGGTCATTTTGCATCTAGATGTCCTACAAGGGTTCCTAAGCATAAAATTAAGTTTCTTAGACCAGATTAATCTAAGGATAAGGAATGTTACTATGCTAGTGAAGGTGTGACTGACAATGATATTATGGATTATGATGAAATTGGATTTATTGCTATTGAAGATGATGAGCATATTCATGAAGAAAGATCCTTATTTTCTCATGTTGGAAATATATATGAATGGGTCATAGACAATGGTTGTTCACATCATATGACTAGAGATAAAATCAAGTTTGTTCAGCTAAATAAATATGATGGTGGTGTAGTCATATTTGGTGATAACACTCCAAAATTGATCATTGGAGTAGGTTCAATTACTCTTGATGGTAAAACTAATACAGATAATGTATTTGATGGACTTAAGCACAACTTGTTGAGTGTTGGATAGCTTGTAGATAAGGGCTATCATTTGAAGTTCAATAATAGAAAATATGCTATCAGAAGTCATTCACGAGAGTTGATCACATCAGGTAAAAATTCAAGAGGTAATGTGTTTGAATTGAATACTACAGAGGCTACTTGTTTTGTCGTGAAGGTTGATCACAGTTAGTTATGGCATAGAAGGTTTTGTCATATAAATTTTGATAACATTGTGAAAGCAAGTATGACAAATGCAGCCAAAGATTTACAAAAAATAGTGAAGCCCTCTAACACCATGTGTAGAGAGTGTGTGATGGGGAAACAAACTAGAAATAGTTTTCAGAGAAAATCTTACTCAGCAAATGGGAATTCGGATCTGGTACATACAAATATTTATGGTCCTACAAGAAAAAGATCTTATTATAGAGAAACGTATTTTATACTCTTTGTTGATGATTATTCTAGGATGGTGTGGGTTGCATTTCTTAGAGATAAGTTTGAAGCTTTTGATAAGTTTAAGATTTTCAAAGCAAAACTTGAGAATGAATCAGGTCTGAAGATAAAATTTTTGAGGTCAGATAGAGGTGGAGAGTTTATATCAGATATGTTTAATACCTACTGCGAAGAGTGTGGAATATACAAACAAACATCATCTCCTAGGACACCACAATAGAATGGGATTGCATAGCGAAGAAACAAAACTATATTAGATGTTGCCAAGACTATGTTGCTTGAAGGGAATGTGTTGCATGTGCATTGGAGAGAAGTTATTGGTACTATAATCTAAACTTTAAACAAAATTCAGATTAGAGAAGGTACTAATAAGACACCTTATGAACTTTGGTTTTATCATGCCCCTATTGTGATATACTTCAGAATATTTGGTAGAAAATGTTATATCAAAAGGGATGATGAGATAGGAAAATTTGATGCTAGAAGTGATGAAGGAATTTTCCTTCATTATTCCACTAAGAGAAAGGCTTACAAATGTTTCAATCTAAGATTGACGAAGTTAGTTGAAAGTGGTAATGTTAGAATTGATGAGAGGTTTCAGATTTAGGAAAGAATGTATGACTGTAATAAGATTACAGAGAACATGGAGGTTACTGAAAGTCAAGAGGAAACTCTTGAAGTTGACAATGAAATTGAGGTATGCTTGAATGACACTATTGAACCTCCAAAGACACCAAGGTATGTTAAGAAAAACCATCTTGAAAATCAAATCATTGTTGAAGTAAATAAAAGAATGATGACAAGATCTAGAATGAGAAATGAGATTTGTTTGATTTCACAAGTAGAACCAAAAACTACTAATGAGGCATGTATAGATGAATATTGGACTAAGGAAATGCAGGAAGAATTGGATCAGATAGAGAAAACCAACACTTGGGAATTGGTTCCTAGACCTAAGGACAAGAATATTATAAGACTAAATGGGTTTTCAGAAACAAAATGAATGGAGAAGGTATGGTAGTAAGGAATAAGGCTAGAATGGTTTGTAAAGGCTACTCACAACAAGAAGGTATTGACTTTGAAGAAACATTTTCTCTTGTTGTGAGATTGGAATTAGTAAGGATCTTCCTTGCTTAAGCAAAACAGAAGAACTTTAAGGTATATCAGATGGATGTGAAATCTACATTCCTGAATTTGAAGATCTAGAGGAAGAAGTCTACCATAAGCAACTTGATGGATTTCCGTTGACAGATGATGAAGACATGGTTTGCAAGTTGAAAAATCCATTATATGGACTAAAACAAGCAACTATGGCATGGTATGCTCAGTTGGACAAGCATCTACTACATCTTGGTTTCAGAAAAGGTAGTGCAGATAGTAATTTGTATTTGAGAACTAGTAAAGATGGAATCTTTATTATTGAAGTCTTTGTAGATGATATTATTTTTGGAGGAAATGATTAAATGAGCAATAATTTTTCTAGAAGAAATGAAAAATGAATTTGAAATGTCTATGATAGGTGAAATGAAGTTTTTCCTTAGTTTGCAAATTAATCAAGATAAGCATGGTATTTTTATCTCTCAAACCAAGTATCTTAAGGAATTGTTGAAAATATTTGGAATGGAAGATTGTAAACCTGTTGGAACACCTATGGTTACTAGTTACAAGTTTACTACTTGTTACCCAAAATTCTCTATCCTATGTCTTTTGGCCTATAAGTGGAGTAAATGTGGCTCCCACAAGGGTTGAGCCCAGCTTGTATGGTTTATGTCCATGTTTTCTAGTTTTTTCCTTGTTCTTTGCATGATCCTAGGCCTGGTTTAAATCCTTGTTCTAATTTAAAGGTCTAAAACCCTAAGTTAGATCCTTAAGCCTTAGGTCCTTAGTGGTTGTTCTATTTCATCGTTACCTTTTTAGCCACTTAAGTCTCCCTTTTTCCACATGCTGTAAGTTATCCGTCGGTGGGGCCAAATTATTTTCCTAGTGGGTTTTACCTTTTGCTAATTTTATTTCCTAAGTCCCATGATAATTTATTTATCCCATGTGGCAGATTCTCATTTTCATCTGACAGTCGTCACAATGCCTTAATCACTGAGATCAAACTTGAAGATTCATTGAGGCAATGCATTGTGTCAACACATGTCCACGAAAAACTAGGCTCTTAGTAGAGTGTGATGTTTGCTTGCGGTGAGGAATCAATCATATGGTCGTAGCGAATCCTTAATCACCAGATCAAGCTTGAAGGATTCTTCAAGCCATCACGCCATTGTGCCATGTGTCCATGGTGGGGCTGGGCTAAAGTCAAAAAGAATAAAGTAAAGATCAGATGGTTTCCTTTTGATCGTGTGGCTCGCGTTATGAATTAAAGGAAAGATGAGAACAAATTAATCATTGAGCCATTACGCTGGGTCGACATGTGGTTTTTTTGACATCATGGGTCCCGGGTTTGAAAGTAGTAAAGGCGCCGTAATTTATTAAAGATCTGACGATGGGTGTGATGACTTATGAGGAAGATGATTGTCAGATAAACATTGACCCAATGCAACAACTTGCCACGTCGCAAAGTCAGAGTTGAAGTCAGTGGCAAAGGGAAAGATAAAGGTAAAGCAAGTCATGATTGATCTGATGGTGGGTGTGGTGACTTAAAGCAAAGATGATAGACAGATAGTAGACAAGGCAATGCGACAAGGTGATCTATGTCCATATCCGATTGTGATGCCTGGGTAACTAAAGAAAGATCGAGGGTGGTGTTTTAAAATGAGAAAAGGTCTTGTTCTGAGTCGCCGATATGGCATTCCATGCCACCTATGACCATTATAACCTAATATTTAAATATTCATATCTCTTTCTAAGGATTTCAAGGCGGTGGTGTGATTTTTTAGGTCACAGATAGAGTAGATGGATCAACAGACTTCTCTGGTTGAATTTATGATGATGGGAGTTTCTACCAAGATATATCTGATTGTCTAAGATATTTTCAAAGGCATTAATGTGCAAAGGTGACCATTTTAGGGTTTTTGATATTTTCTAAAGGATATATTTTGTAACCCTAATCTGATCTACATTGATGGTGAATTGACTCCCAAGCCTGTGTGGTTGAGGAGGTTGTATATAAGTAGTTTTTAGATCTTTTGTAGCTATTTTTCTAGGCTTATGTAAGATTTTTTATGGAATTTTTGTCTGCCCCCAAGTCTTCATATGTTTGTAATTTCTCATTGAGGTTCAGATTATGCAAAGACTTTTTGTGACATGTTCTCTATCCCTGGAGTTTTCCTGTTTGTATCTCTCTCAAAAGCATAATACAGTTGTTAAGTGTTGGAGAAATCTTTAGTTTATCTTAATTCTTCTTTCTTTTCTACATCACTATGTACTATTGTGAATGATTGATATAGATAATCTTTTTATTTGTTATCATTCACTAATATCTTGTCTCATTTCTGTGCCTATTTGTTGGAGTGAATATTTTCTTGTAGTTCATATTTCGTGTCTATCTTCTTGAAAGATATTTTTGTGAAATCTTTCCTTTCTCTGAACAGTTTTTCATCTCAGACAGTTTTTCATCTCAGACCTCTCTATGAAACACTTTTGCAAGCCTATTCAAAAATTTGTACTTGTCCTAATCCCAAAATTTCATGCTAATTCTTAGTCATCATTTTATTATTTATGTAATTTTTGGTGTATCACCTTATAGATTAAGTTATTGCTTTCAGTCTTTCAGTTTTCCTTCTATCTCTTTTCCTCCCAAGATTACTTTCAAGTTTTAAAAGAAAAATAGGTGATTATCCAAGAGGAACCAACCTAGAATATGGAGGTCTTACTTCAGTTAGCAAAGTTCCCACAACCTAGAAGTGATTCCCATGTTATAACAAATCATTATACTTTCGAGTTTAATAGGGTGCAAATTTGGTGTATAACAGTTCTGGCACGCCCGGTGGGGCTCCAAAGAAGTTTATTTTCAAAGCTATGTTGTCTATGTTATGCTTATTACATAGTAATAACCTAGAGTGGTTCTCTTTAAGGCATATCTAGCCACTCCATTGGTGTTAAGAACAAGAAGATCCATTCCTACTCAAGTTTATGAGAAAGATAGAGACAAGAACCTCAAAACCTTCTGAATTTTTAAAGTTGTCTCCAACAAAAAGAAAGGGGAGATCATCCCAAAGCAGATCCCCTAAAAGGAGAGTGCATTCTACACCACCTGTTGTAGAATAGTGACCCTTGATATTTTATTCAAGAAGGAGAGGAAGATCTTTAAGCAAAGAATTGCTAATTCAACTTCACTTACTGGTTCAAGTGCAACCCATACAGTTTTCATTCAACAAACCACAACCCCTACAATGGCAAGACAATTTGCATTTGTACTCTTTAATCAGGGTAGCCCATTAAAGTTTTCCCGACACCATGATGTACCTCTAGCAACATTAAAAATCTTGCCTAATTTTATAGGTGAAAGCCACACAACAGCTTGTGAGTACATTAGAGATGTGGCTACCATCTGTAGTATACACCATGTCACTAAGGAAGATGTTGCTACCAAGTTGTTGGAAACCTCCTTCAAAGGTAAAGCCCTAGAGTGATTTAGAACTTTAGCAGTTGGCTCCATTGATTCATGGGATAGACTTGGAGACTCCCTCAACAAATATTTCGAAGATAAATCAGATCATTTGTCCCTAGTAGAGCAACTCACTACTATCAAAAGAGCCCCTCAATAACAGATGACAGATTTCAATAATAGATTTCTCAAGACATGGAATAGGGTCCCTATTTGTGTAAGGCCTTTAGTAGATTATACTTTTCTATATTTTTTGAAAATTTTAAATAGTGATATATCTGTCATGATTCAGTCTTTGGGAGGCACCTCACTACCTCAGGATTTTGATGTAGTTGTTAAAGCAGAGAATTGTCTAATTCAAGATGGTAAGATAGGTCCAAGGCTGCCCATTCCTATCTTCCCCTATACGTACTATCATAACACCTCAAGCTAGTTCAATCAATGAGGAATTAAAAGCAGGTCCTTCCCAAGAACTGCAGGAGATTAAGAGCTTGTTGCAAACTTTTGGTAAAGAGTTGATCAATAGCAAAAAATTGTATCAAGGGGTTGGGCCACCCTTCCAACAATAAAATCCAAGTCCTAATCAGCAGTATCAAGGGCAGGGACAGTCCTAGCAACAAAACAGACCACCATACCAAGGAAATTACCAATGTCAGAGGCAAAATTTGAACCAAAGACCATTTCAGCCTTACAACTCACCACCTCTTAATTCTGCAAATTCAGTCAGGGAGATGGTTCCTACACAAAAATACCTAGCGGCAGAAAATGAATGGTGTTTTCCTTGTAATTAGCCACATTATCAAACTACATGTTCGAATGGGTTGAGGAACCAAGCACTCATGGCACAAAATGCATCAAGAACACCTTTAGATGCATCCTAGGTTGGATCAGTGCCACAACAAGATGCACAATCTGATGAGACTGCTCCCTTTAATTGACAAGAGGAAGATTTTAATGGGGTAAATGGTGAATCTTCAATTGCATCCCATACTTGGTCCAAGAGAAGAGCTCATGACATGGAGCAAATAGAGGAGAAGGGAAAGGTTGCCACATCTACAGAATCATCACATACACCCACGATTAACATACTGAAAAGACCTCCTATCATACCAATCAAGGGTGGCAAACTTCCCAAATATATAGACCCCACAATGGTGAAAGCATACCAAAAAATCCATGCAGCAGTACCATTTAACATTGTAGACAATATGAAGAAAAAGAATGTGACAATGACCATGTGGGATTCCTTAGCCATTCCAGGACAACCTGAAATCTTAAAGAAGGCAATGTCTGAGGAAGCAATTACACAAAAATCCACTACTGATGTTGCCAAGCCAGTGTTGGTTAATATTGATCAAGAAAATAAAATTCCAAACAGCAACACCAAGGTGAATGATAACCAAGGTAAGAACACAAAGCCACCTCCCTTTTATGTATCATTCATAATTGGAGATTTCCTAGTACATAATTGTATGGTAGATAGTGGAGCCAAAAGTTTGTTCATGCCTAAGAGGGTAGCTGACCAGATAGGACTAAAATATGAACCATTTCAAAAGAAAGTGATACAACTTGATGGATGACCAGTAAACACAGTAGGCGTGGTCAAGGATACAAGTTTGATCCTTCATGCTAGTCCTAACTTCTCTATCCCTCTAGACATTTATATCATAGATCTCCTTGCTCCTTTTGCCTTATATCTGTCAAGAGAATTCATAGCCAAGATAGGAGGTTACATGTCTTCTGATTGGTCCCATATGCTTTTTCATACTAGGTATGGAACTAAGGTGACTATCAAATCTGAGTCATTAGCACTGTACCATATAGAACCTTATGTATCAAATGTCATCAATGCAAGATGCCTTGCATTTAATAAAAATGATGTTCCAGTCATCCAAGAAATAGACACCAAGATATAGAACATTCTAGATATCTATCTAGATGAATGGGGATCAGGAAATACTTCAGAGGCTCAGGATAATGTTGTTTGGAATGTTGGTTTGGGGAACTACATGATACAAGAGGATGGTCTCATAATGCCAAATCTCTTTAAGACAACCAGTGAAGTGCTGGGAAAGAAAGGAATGAGGTCTGGGAGTTGTTCTCTGATGGTAATAGAAGTAGACATGGCTCTAGTGGTTCTACAATGATTGTCTCTCCTAAAGGTGAGAAATATTATGCAGCTTTTACATTCAGTTTTTCTTGTTCAAGCAATACTGTTGAATATGAAAGCTTGATCCATGGACTAGAGTGGGCCATGAAAATAAGTATTAAGGCTCTAAGGGTTCATGGCGATAGTGAATTAATTGTTAGTCAAGTGAAGGGGATAAGTGCAACTAAAAATGATACTATGAAAGCCTACAAGCATAGGGTGTGAGATGCAATTGAAGATTTTCATGCTTTTAATATCATTGATATCCCTAGGAAGCTAAATCAACATGCATATAGGTTAGCTGCTATTGGATCTCAATTTGATATTCCCAATAACATTTCAGTGGGTAATGATCTATAACATGTCAAGATTATTGTTATGCCTTCCATCCCCGATAATGATGTCAATTGGCAAGTGTTTGAAAATGATGAACAAATTCTGCAATTCTTGTTTGAAGAGGACATTTTTTCATAGCACAATCAAGATCGATTGATGCAAAAAAATGATGATCAAGTTGTGCAACTTAAGTCCATTAATTTTCCTAGGGGGTCTTGTAACCTTAGAATCAATTTTCAATACAGATGATCAAGCCAAAAAGAATAAAACTAGCTTACTAGTTCAACAAGAGCACTACACTGATTTGGAGCTTGAACTAGGTAAAAGCTTAAAATTTGGAAAGGAAAGCACTAATTCAGAAAAGTAGTCTTACATCCAATTGTTTCAAGAATTCTGTGATTTCTTTGCTTGGAAATATGAAGATATGAAAGGTTTTGATCTAGCACTTGCTCAGCATATCATAGAACTAGTTGATGCTAAACTAGTTAGACAAAAGAAAATACCTATTAACCCCAAGCTAAAGCCACTCATGCATAAAGAGGTTCTTAAACTAATTGAGAGTGACATCATATATCCCGTCAAACATACTAATTGGGTTTCTAACCTTGTTCCTATAAGGAAAAATAATGGATAATTGAGGTTATGTGTGGACTTTAGGGACCTAAATAGGGCCTCCTTGAAAGATCGCCATCCTTTTCCATCCATGGAACAAATCCTGCAGTGTGTCTATGGTTCTAAATGATTTTCATTGCTAGATGGTTATTCAGGATATAATTAGATCCTAGTCAATAAAGAAGACCAATTTAAGACTGCATTCACAACTAAATGGGGAACCATGGCCTATCAAAAGATGCCTTTTGGTTTGTCAAATTTAGGTGTAACTTTTCAAAAGGCTATGGACATGGCTTTCAAGAGCCTCATGTATAAGTTTGTGCTAGTATATCTGGATTACATTACTGTCTACTGTAAGCATGCGGTTGATCATATCAAGCGCTTGAGGAAAATATTTGAAAGGTGAAGAGAGTTTGGGATCTCCCTCAATCCCAAGAAATGTGTGTTTGCAGTGCATGAAGGGAAGTTGTTCGGCTACATTGTTTCCAAGCAAGGTATCATAGTGGACCCTGAAAGGATTGCAGCCATTTTAGAGCTACCCCTACCACATCAAAAGAAGAGTCTACAATCATGTAAAGGAGAAAAATGATGTTTATGGAATAAGAGTGTTTTGATACTCAAATCACTTATCACCTTTACATTTAATGTTTAGGGTGGAGGGATAAATAAGATATTCCCTTTTATTCTCAAATGCACAAAGGAAGGATCCAAATTGATCAACCCAAAAAGGATCAATGCATAAATGAATCAATCTATTGGAAATAAGAATAAAGAAGGAGATCCTAGGTTTCCCTCTTAAAATGTGTTTTGAAATGAATGTAAATGTGTGACAGATTTAGAATGATTAAGGATTTTAATTGAAAGGAATGATAGAAAAGTACTAACCTTGAAATGTTACAGGTCAAAGAATGCTATTTTCTGAGGTCTGTAGGTTGTTTCTAGAAAAACTAAAGTATGATCTGGAACCAGAACGCAGAGACGAATAAAACCCAGAAATCATTTTCTGTTCTGATGTCATCTTATGAAAAAGGTCGACCTTGACCCACAAATGTCAACCCTGACCCAATAATGTTGACCCTAACCTGCACAGATCTGAAAGTGACTCTGTTCGCGGATTCTGAAAGTTTTCCAAAAAGGGTATCTAGATCTGAGTCCAAATCCGCAGTCCTGAACCTATACCTACAAGAAAAAGAGATTTTTTTGTTGGGGGGGGAGGGGTTTGCCTTGGTCAAACCCCGGTTTTGGAATTAACCTCAAATATATGTAATTGAAATTGCAGAAATGGACAAAGTAAATGCTTAAATTCACCTTGCTTGTAAAAGTCCTTGTGGAGGATTCGAGTCCTTCAATCCACAAGTATGTATGCACCAATGGATCTAGAATGTAGGATATAGGATGTCTTCAATCAATTGCTTGTAGATCTCCAACATCAAGTCTTGAATGGGTTCTTGATTTGGAAGGGGCTTGGAAGAAGGTGGATGGAAAGAAAACCAAAAGGGCACCATGTAGCTTCAATACTTCAATGGCCTCCAATGGATCTCCTTCATGAAAATGGATACTTGAATGAATGAATGCTTTCCTGAAATCTTTCTTTCTTGCTTTCTTGAATCACACTTGAAGATGTCTTGAGAATGCTTGATCACCATTAGAAGACTTAGCTCACTTGATGATGGTTAGAGAAAATGAGAGAGAAAGCTTCCCTTTTATATGAAATTAGGGCACAATCTTCCAAGGAGGCCTACATAGGATAATTAAATCGCATTAAAGCCTTTACCCCTAGGAGAGGACCTATATTAAATATAATTTAGGAATCAACGCTTTGGAACCCGAAACAGCCGACCCGGAAGCGTGAAAGAACTTTTTGCAAAGACCGACATCTGGAAACTACAAGACCCTGAAGTTTGAACCCTGGGTCAAGGTCGAGGTCAAACCTGACCTAGGTTAGGGTTGAGGTCGACATAGACCCAAAAGGTCGACCCTGACCTTGAAGTCCAGAATCTCAGTTCTGTAGTCCAGAATGCAGAAATCAAGCTGGAAAGAAGTGGAAAGAGGGACAGAATAGGGGGAAAGCCAGGTCTAGATCAGAAACCCATTCAAGGTGCTTGATATGACCCCAAACCACTTACTCAGAAGGCTAAATGCGTCTACAATGGAAGTGCTTCCATTTTTTGACTATACATTTAGCCCCCACTTTAGCAAGAGTATGGACTCAACACAAACTCTTGGTAAAGGAGAACATAGAGAAAGGACAATCTTATTGGAATAAAAAGGGACAAAGAAATCTTCAAGCCCCCAAGGGACTTAAGTCTTTATCAAACCTAAGATCACGATAAGAGAGACATCACTGGTCAAAGAGAAAGAGAGAGAGAGAGGAGTGGTTATCTCACCCAGTAAGATGTGTGTATCTCACTGTGAACCACAAAAAGGATAGGATGGCCCATCAAGAAAGAACTTGATAGTCACGCCATAAAGTTGTGCACCTTCTGGTGGCTTTGTGCATGTATGAGTGCGTCTTCTGATGACTTTTATGAAGTGCCCATTGATCCATATCCTTATATCATCATGGAATACATTTGTAAAATGTGTATCTCTTCAAGATTTAGCAACTTATGTGCATTACCTTCCGAGGATTTAGCATATTGAATTGTAATTGAATGTGTATCTCTTCAGGATTTAGCAACTTATGTGCATTACCTTTCGAGGATTTAGCATATTGCAAAATAAAATCTTAGAACAAAAATGCATAATATAAAACAAGGGAGGCCGTGTATATGTCCCCTTCTTAATATGGCAAAGTACATACTAGTTTGACATGTTAAGGAAAGTAAAAGAACAAGGA
Source organism: Thuja plicata (assembly GCA_018584345.1). Taxonomy (NCBI): domain Eukaryota; kingdom Viridiplantae; phylum Streptophyta; class Pinopsida; order Cupressales; family Cupressaceae; genus Thuja; species Thuja plicata. Next base: position 734,281 of record MU228194.1, on the reverse strand, counting down.
TAAAGCCTTCTTCAACAACAAGACAATATCCATAGACAACACCCAGTCCAAGCCAAGAAGGTCACAGCTCCTATGAGGCCATGGAAGGGACGAATGCAAAGAGATATCATGCAAGAAGTGAAAAAGTAACCCTTGTGAGGGATAGCACAGTATTCAGTTTCCAAGTGAGAGATTTATCAACCATGGAAACCCAATGTCAAATAAAAAAAATAGGTTATGATCAAGGACATGGATCCTCAATGCAAACCAAAATGTTCATGTATGATTGGATATCACATAATAGATAAATACTGCTTATCCAAGGGAAAAGTGAATCTTGGAAACATAGAAAAGAAGGAGATGTCATCCTTGCCCCCCAAGCATGGGAACAAGGATGAAAGGGGACCTATTATATTTCTCACAATACTATGCAAGACAACAAGCCCCCAAATATTAGGCTAACATTGTTTACATAATATGGAGTTCCATAATAGGAACATAAATGTTATTTAGAAAAAATAGGATTGAAATACAACTCATTGCCACATGTTAAATAAATAACTTTATTATCAATGAGCTGCCTAATCTTATAATGTAAAGCTTGACATTCATTAGTAGAGTGATCATGAAATCTATGATAGAAACAAAAAGGAAGAGTCTTCAAGTGTGGACTACATT
>MU228194.1:710373-721107 GCA_018584345.1 Thuja plicata | reverse complement strand
TTAGATGGTTCCATTTGATTTAAAGGTTATATTGTTCATAAAAGAATACTTAGGAATCTAGATGGTTTTAAATGGAAATTTGAAAATGAAAGTACTTAGGTATTTCTTAATAAAGAATCTTATAATGATATGATGTAGTTTGTTTAAAAAGTACATTAAATTGTTAGCACACTAGATGGACTTAAATGGTTGGTGCATTAAGTTAGAAGGGAACTTTGGGAAGAATATAAGTTTAAAGTATTGATCACATAACTCTTTTAAAAAGTTTAAAAATTTTCATGAATTTTTACTTAGGTTTTCTTTTCAAAAAAAAAAAAAAAAATCTCTGTTCTCTTCCCCGGTTCCCTTGCGGGGCATGACATGTGAGGTTTTAGGAAGATCCTAAAGAGACTCATCTTTCTGTAGTTAAGACAATATTTAGATATCTTAAAGGAAAATTGGAATATGGATTATGGTACGAAAAGTCTAATAATTTTACTTTGTATGCTTATATTGATGCTAATTGGGCAGGAAGTGTTGATGAAAGAAAGGGAACAAGTGGTGGTGCATTTTTCTTTGGAAAGAGGTTGGTTTCATGGTCAAGTAAGAAACAAGATTATATATCTTAGTCTACTGCTGAATCAGAGTATGTCGATGCTGCTATAAATTGTACACAAATTGTGTGGATGAAGTAGATGCTGAATGATATTGGGATTACTTTTGAAGAGCCAATGGTTATATATTTTGATAATAAAAACATAGTGAACATGCCAAAGAATCATGTTATGCACTAAAAAACCAAACACATTTCAATCAAATATCACTTTTTGAGAGACAAGGTTGCAGAAAAGGAAGTCAAATTAGAGTACATCAGTACAAAGGAGAAAATAGAAGATATATTCACAAAACCTTTGTCAAAAGGTGCCTTTGAGTATCTCAGAGGTATGCTTCGTGTGAGAAACCCTCCTTTCAAGAATTGAATGATGCATAAATACATCAATCCATTAACTATCATAGCTATATCAATCACTGGACTTGATGCTTGGATGAACTCCTCAGGGGGAGTGATTGTAGAACATATCAGAACATATTTGGGTGATCAAGCACCTGGTTTTTGAAGGCATGAAGATTTGAAAAAGCTACACCTTGCAGACGTGGGATGATCAGAGAAGGAAGATAGATATGAAACCCTTATTCATTGTTGTCAAAGGGGGAGAGATAGAAGAGAAAATCCCTACTGTTTTAAGGGGAGCTGTGAAGAGGATATTGAGAAGATTGTATTGAGAAGGATATTGTTTGGTTTGATGGATTTTCTCATATGTTGCTATTAATTCCAAAGGGAGAGATTGTTGGAATTGGTTTAGTGAGAGGTGTTGAAATTCATATTTTGTGATTGATGTCAACATATGTTTCATTTGAAGTCTCAGACAGATTGGTTATCACTGGTATAGGGAAGACTGGCAGAAGTGTACAAACACTATATGGGATTTCACAACATGTAAGCATGGGGATGTATATAGGGATGATAATGGACATTATATCTAAGGTCGCTTGGATTGATCTTACTATTGGAATAAGTTATAATTGTTTAAATGTGAAGACTGGGTATAGAACAGTGACAAAGTTGGTCTTTGAGTTTTAGAGATAACTTAGATGCGAGCCCAAGTTATGATTTGTGAGCTTAAGGCGTGGTATGAGACATGTTGGTGAATGTTACTTGTGACTTTTGGGTTTCTGTGTTCTTGGTGAGGTCAGCTGAAGCATGTGATCTTGCAAAGATTTGTTTGTGGCTGACTACAATAGTGTAACGTGTATAGAGGATGGCGAGTGTGGATTTCGGATCTTGGAGTATAATTGATGAATTGTAATTGATGTTTATTTGTGTAAGGTACCATGTGTATCTTAGAAAGGGTCTATTTAATTGTTTGTACAATGGGGAAGTCTTAATAGGATGACCTAATTGTTTATTGTAAACTTGTATAAAGAAGAGTTGTTTCTTGGTGAGAAAATATGGTTGTGGAATGCGAAGGATGCAAGCTTGTACTTGTGAATTTTGTTGGAGGTAGAGAAGAGGCAACAATGAACTTAATTAGAATTATTTAAAGACAACAAGTTGTTATCAGTCAGTTAACTGGTTATTGTTACTCCTATATTTGTATTTCGGACAGTGGGTCCAGAACCTGGATTTAACCTTCACATTTGGGTAGTGTGCCTGGGCAGTGAGCCCCCTATTTCTCTTGATTCCTAACAAGGTTTATCCTTTAACATGGAATGTGTATTGTATATAATTATCATCTCCTAATAAGGCTAAATCTCCTAACATAGATACAATACTTCTAGTGCATTATTTGTGGGTGCTAATTCCCACCGGGTTTTTTTTTCCCTTAACAGGGTTTCCTTGACAACAATTTCTTGTGTTATGGTGTTACATTTGATGTGTTCAGATTTGCATTGAGTAATTAGTTTATAAAGTTTAAATTTTAATTTACTTGGCTCACAACTGATTCACCCCCCCCTCTCAATTGTGTTGGTGGACTATTATTGCTATCATTACTTAAGGAAGGCTTTAATTAATTTAATTATAAAATAAAGTGAAATAAAATAAAGTCACTTTATTATTCTCGAACTAATCTAATCCTCTAGATATTTCTTGGAGCCTTTTATAAGGACTTGGTGAACTAATTAAGTTAATTAAATTGTCTGAAATTAATTAAATTACTTAAGGGTGGCTTTATTTGATTACTTTAATTATAAAATGAAGTGGAATAAAATAATAAAATAAAATAAAGTTACTTTAGTATTGTCGAACTTAATTTAATCTTCTACATATTTTCTAGAGCCTTTTATAAAGAGACTTACTAGACATTGTAAATTATGGAAGGTGGTGGGTAAGTGCAACAATATGGTGTGCAAAAAAGTGGCCACCTACTAAAAAAAACCCAAAACACCAATAACCTGATCAAGTTTCTTTAAATTCAAATAACTTCATTGGGTTATAGTTCGGTAATTACAAAGCCTATATTCAAATAACCCGATTGGGTTTTTATTATAATTGGATCACGATTGGGTTTTTAATATAACCAAAACATGATCACATTTTTAATATATAAAAGTGTTTTTCATATTGTTAGAAACCCGTACAAGTTTTAATTTTATAAAACCTATGCGGGTTATTTGTCCCTAAAACAAGTCCTGAGAGAGAGAGAGAGAGAGAGAGAGAGAGAGAGAGAGTATTAAGGGGTTTTCATATGCATTAATGAGTCATGGGGTATATTGATGTGTCATAGGGGATCCTAAGAAATTTTAATGCGTGTGAATGAACCCTAGGACACATTGAACGGTTAAAAGGCATCCTAGGATACATGAAGGGGTCCTAGGATATCTTAAGGGGTCCTAGGTGTCTTAAGTAGTCCTAAGGGGTCCTAGGATATATTAATGGGTCCTAGAATGTCTTAAGGGGTCCTAAGTGTCATAAGTGGTCCTAGGATACATGATTACATTAATTTATCATACTGTGTCTTAAGTGTTACTAAGTGTCTTAACAAGTCCTAAGGGGTCCTACGATACATTAATGGGCCCTAGGATGTCTTAAGGGCTCTTGAGTGTCTTAAGGGGTCCTAAGGTTCCACGTATGTATTAATAGGTCCTAGCATACATTGATGGGCGTTAAGTGGTCATATGGTACATTAATGGGCATTGTGATATATTTATGGGTCATAGGGCATTGTAGGATACATTAATGGGTCCTGGGGGTCCCAAGGGGTCCTAGATGTCTTAAGTGGTCCTAAGATACATTAATGTGTCTTAGAATGTCTTATGGTATCCTAGCTTTCATAAGTGGTCCTAAGGGGTCCTAGGATGTCTTAAAAGGTCACGGGTCTCTTAAGTGGTCAGAAGGGGTCCTAGGACACATTAATGGAAGTTTTCATAAGTAATCCTAGGTGTCTTAAGTGGTTCAAAGGGGCCATAGGATACATTAATGAGTCCTAAGATGTATTAAGGGGTCCTAGATGTCATAAGTGGTCCTAAAGGGGCCTAAGATACATTAATGGGTACTAAGGGGTCCTAGGATACATTAATGGTTTGTAGGAGTCATAAGGGGTGCTAAGGGGTTCTAGGTGTCTTAAGAGGTCCTATGAGGTCCTAGGATGTCTTAGGTCATCCCAAAGGGGCCTAAGATACATTAATAGGTCCCAGACGTCTTAAGGGATCCTAAGGTCTCCTTGTGCATGCATTAATGTGTCCTAGGATACATCAATGGGTTGTAGGATACATTAATGGTTCATAGGAGTCTTAAGGGGCACTAAGGGGTCCTACGTGTCTTAAGAGGTCATAAGGGGTCCTAGGATACACTAATGGGTTGTAAGATGTCTTAAGTGGTCCTAAAGGGGCCTAAGATACATTAGTGGGTCTGAAGATGTCTTAAGAGGTCCTATATGTCTTAAGGCATCCTAAGATCTCCTTGTACATGTATTAATGTGTCCTAGGATACATTGATAAGTTTTGGGATACATTAATGGGTCTTAAGGGGTCCTAGAATACATTAATGGTTTGTAGGAATCTTAATGGTTTGTAGGAATCTTAAGGGGGTGCTAAGGGGTCTTAGATGTCTTAAGAGATCCCAAGGGGTCCTAGAATACACTAATGGGTCCTAGGATGTGTTAATGGGATCTAGGTGTCATAACTAGTCCTTAGATGTCTTTGTAAGGTGTCCTAGGATGTCTTAAGGGGTCATAGGTGTCATAAGTTCTCCTAAGGGGTAATGCATCTTAGGATGTGTTAAGGTGTCATAAGTGTTAAGAACTAGGGGGAAGAGATGGAGAGATGATGATGAGAGAAGAGACAGAGGTGATCGAGATGATGAGAGTGGGTAAGGGATGGGATGGTGAGAGGGACGAGAGAGAGTGAGAAGGAGGGAAAATAGGGGGGGAGAGATGTGAGAGACAAAGTGAGAGAGAGAGAGAGAGAGAGAGAGAGAGAGAGAGAGAGAGAGAGACCACTACTCCTTGTTATTTATAAAGCCTTGTTACGACTTCAAAATATGCAGTGATGGGGTTTAGCTTGGGAATGCCCACAAGCCCTTGAGTGTTACTCATAAACAACTCAAGTCCATTGGTATTTCCAAGTGGATGAGGTTTTTTCAGTAGTTCCACCTCTGTCAAAACATTTTCCGAATTCTAAAACTTCATCACCAACTAAATATGGTGACCTAGCTTGCCTAGTTGACATACAATACAATTTGAAGCAACACACACACACACACACAGAGATATATACGTAGATAGATAGATAGATAGATACATACACATATTATATATGTATATGTGTGTGTGGCTTTATGTTTTAATGTTTAAAAACCCGAACATTAAAAATACGATTAGGTTTTTAAACATTAAAAACATGATCACATTTTTAAACATTAAAAATATGATCGCATTTTTAAACATTTAAAATATGAACGAGTTTTTAAATATTTAAAATCCTGACCACATTTTGCTTAGGTAATAGGCTTGGATAACGACCTTGAGGCTTGAGAGCTTCATTTCCCTTCTTTTCACGTCTTTTGTTCCTCCAAACTAGTTTATTAACTTCCTCGTGATCAATTTTACACGCCATCAATTGGGTATTTGTAAAATTACCACCATAATTTCACACGCTTTATAAGCTTTCTAACCATATATATTTTTAAAACTTTTGGACAACATTAACATATTAAAGTTTAATTTTCTTGGCCAGTGTCTCCATAGTTCTTAGACATACGTGTACCATTTTTCTTAATAACTTTTGACCAACTTGACCAAATTTAAAACAAATTATATATTATTGTTGTGCACTTGATTCTTTACACTTTAAAAATGCAAATTGCATTTTCAATTATTTTTATGCAAGTTATGTATCACACACGAACATACACCTAATTTTCAGGATGTGCCCACTTAAAAAAATTATAAAAAAAATGTCTCAACGAAAAATTACAACTTCTAACTCACTCTTAACTATCTTTCTACCAAATATTTTAAAAAAATACTAAATCTAACTATAACTTTTTTGATGCGCATGTCAGAGACTATGTTATATTTTCTTGAACTATCAGAAATAAGTTTTCATGCGCAAAATATTTGACTCTCTTAATCTTATCTATTTTTAAAAAAATTTAATAGTTTATAAATTAGATTCAGAGTACTATAGTCTACAATTCCTGTCCTTTGCACATCTTCTAATTTTGAGTGTATGAATATCAAATTTCTCTTTCATGTTCAAATTTACTTGATTTCGGAAAAAAAAAGTGGCCACTTATACCCCTCCGAGCCTCCTTTTTGCACACCATCTTAGTGCACTTATCCTGGTTCGCAATTTTGGTGGAGATTTAATCCCACCCTAGTTGATTGTAAAGACAAAATTACAAAATTATTGAAATACACTGCATATTGATATTTATTTTCATTTATGAATCTTATTATTCTAAGTTACTAAAGATTGAAAGTTAAATATGTTTGAAAATAAAATGTTATTTTAAAAAGATGACTTTATTAAGGATGGAAATTAAATTATTAGATGAATATTTGAAAAGTTGGCTATCAATGCCAAAGTAAACCTTTGCCTTAAATAATAGGGAACTCTTGTGAAGGCCAAATATCAATTACCAAGCTCTACCAAGCCAAAAGATACTTAGTTTAATGTGAAAGTTTATGTTGTAAGCATTTAAATAGTGTTGAGTTCAAATCTGGTATAATAATAAAAAAACATTCTTAGTTAAATGTGGGAAAAAAGGTCACAAATATTGAAGCCACATTATTCTATTTGACAAAAGTAATATCTCATGTCTTAAATGACGAACTATACAGTTGCAAAATTCACCAAGGCCGACCTTTAATTATTGTTGTGGAAGTGACTCATCGCAATAGCATATTGAAGGTTCTCTTCGAGTTATGATGATTCATATTCTTGGTAGCCAAATAACTCACATAAAAAAAAGTGTCCATTGTTGAATTCTATGATACCAATGTTTAACTTGAAGTCATCTTTTGCTCTCGTAATCTTATGATATTTCTAAGGATTCAAGTGTATAGTCTTTGAGTCAAACTCATTAACTCATGTTTAATGAGTATTGGTTCACAAAAACCCATCTCTCATAAGAATAAACGAAACACTTAATACTCATTGCACCTAAGTGATGCTTAGGGGTGAAGCACTAGGCTTTCTCCGGAGGTCACCCATCCGAATACAATGCCAGCTCATACATGCTTAACCATGGAATTTCCTCCACAATTAAACCCCTCTTAACTTACTAGCCCACTTATCCATCTCTCTCTGTCATCAGTTCATCGCAAAATATTGGGTGCAGCTCATCGCAAGACAAGCTGGAATACTGTTGCAATCAGAAGGTTATTGGTTGCAAGCCGTTGTTATACAAAATGGATCAAACACTACTTCCAGGTCAGAACATTGTACTTTCAATTTGGTAATGAGAATTCAAACTATTTTGTAGAACATGTATGTATCTAATTCTTCGTACAAACTGAGGAGCACTCGTGTTTACACTTTTGAAATTAGCATTCAGACTGCAAGCAAACTGTTTGACGAAATTTTGATGGAGTAGAAAACAAGTAAATTGTGCTGGAAATCCTTTAGGGATATTTCAACCATCGTACCATGCTCCAATATTTACCCACTACTACTGAACTGATCGTCAATAACTCTCCATTCGGTATCGCCCAACATTAACAAGCAACTGTGGGGTTGATTGTCGATGAAGAAAGAAGAAATGAAACCAATGAAGATATGCAAGATACATAGGAGATCGGAGAGATAAATGTTATCTCAATTTTTTGCTTTTTATTTATATAAACAACAGTTTGCAAACTGTTAAGATAAACTTTGTTTATAATTTTAAGTTTTTTGTTTTTTTCCAATAATCTTTCAAATAACGCAGTTGTCTGAAACCAATGCGCCTAGTATTCACTCGATGGCCTTCCCACTATTATTCCTCTGTACGTACCACTGGAGTCTTGATAAGTAAAACAACAATAATAAGAATGACCGATGCGAGGACTGTCGTATCCATCAGAGGCCTGATAATACAATATCTTCGATGGAATACAGCTACAGTCAAACTTAGAGAAGAAAATCATAATACATTCAAACGGAGTGAAAAGTGTATTTGCATTTGAAGGCACGAGGCACATATATAGCTGAATGATTCGTCGTTCCAGAGTTGACAACCCGACTCAATATCTTTGTTCTACAACCTGCACAGAAGAGAAAATATTCACGGAAGGAAAATATCGATTGATTTCCGCGCAACTTTATACTGAGTAATAACATGATGTGAAGGCCCCAATATGTGCTAAAGATGCTTGATGATATGTTGCCAAATTAGTAATATTTTAGGGTCCAACATTAATAAATTGGCTCTTATCTAAATATTTCACCACGTTAAAATATAGGTTGCACATAAACTAATATCGGCCAATATGAAGACCTCTGTAATAGCAGTTGTGGACAAAGAAAAGTCGCGGTAGGAAAATGAACCTCTGTTTGCTCAATATTTTCTCCACTTGCACTTAAACTCTCAAAGATTAAATTAAACTTTCATATTTTCGATCACAATATCAAATATTTACTCCAGCAGCAGTATTTATATTAGCTCCGCCCATATTAGAAATTATATCCAGCAAGAAGTAATATACGCCAAACCTTAATCTAAAATGTCCACCATCATGTCTTTATTTTAATAAATCTTCTAATCAACATTAGCTACAAGAAATACAATTTTGTCTCTAATAGAGACTTCTCAAAATTGGATCCCCCTGTAATTGCAATTGTGTATTGTCAGAACTGGCTGACTACGGTGGGTAGTCTCACCACCAAAACTGCACACCTCCCTCGTGCTTTCCGCAATAAGAAGAGAAAATCCAAGATATTTCAAAGTATGCTTTACTTCACCCAGCCAACCTCCTTATAAAGATCTCCAGGAAACATCTAGAAGAGTAAGCTGACTTGGATAAAGCGACTTATTGTATCGTTTTTACGTTATTTTATAATTAATTTAATTAATTAAAGTCAGCCTTAAGAAATAAAATTAATTTTTGGACAATCATTTTATAAAAAAATGGGGATATTATAGTCCTCCCAACCTGAATATTGCTTGCCTCAAGCAATTCTCTGCTGCACCACTTGGATCCCAAACCGACTGTATGAATACATTATATCGCTCTGCTGCTCCATTCTAATGCAATCAGTTATGCAAATCTCCATCAAGCTCCGCTACTCCACTCTGATAAACATCACTATTTCCAGTGCTATGAAGCAACTCATCATGATCCCACTAAGTAATGCACCAAACATGTCAATGCAAGTTTCCAAATCATCATGCTCCCATACCAACAAAAAGTGGAGGGATAGACGTCTCTTACCATGCCATCAATGCCAAATGTCCATCTAAATCTGAATGAATTCTCGGAGAAAATGATCATCCTAAGTGCATAATCAGTCATAACAATACACCATATGTTGTTATAAATCAGAACAACATCTAGCTGACTGAGAACATCACTCTAGATGAAACAACAAGTACCTCTTATGAACAAGGATGATGAGAGCTCATCAATAAACTAGCCTCCACTAAGAAAAAGATGATACAAACCTCTCCAACTCCTCCAACCAGCTGCTGTCCCCAAAAGATAAATTGAAATCTCTCAGTTCAATTAAAACTTCTACCACTCAACGCGAAAGACATTGATCCTTCACACTTCATACCCTGTAAAGTGAATAACTTAATATCAGAGTGTATCAAGAGTGTCCACATGATTAGACAAAACTGAATAAAAAATGCCACCACGAATGTGCACTCACTTATAGGCTGGTCTAAAAGATGTAATCTCTTCCATGTGAACCCCTAGGGGAGCTAATTCCTCAAACTCTCCATGAATGAGCAAAGGCCCAACCAAATCTAAATCACTAATGTCTCCCTCTACATGTGTAGGGGTAACACTAGTGGCTGATCCACCAAGTGTGTGGTCACCTATCCCATCTTCATTTATGATTTGAGTTTTCAATGGGTTCTCAAGAAGAGAAAAATCTTGAACCTCATGATGTATACTAGATGCCCCAATAGGATTTTCAGAATCATATCCTTGTCCACACAAATCAACATGTTCTTCATCCTTTGTATACTCCATCTCCATGTCTTCTTCTTGATCTTTATCGACATATGGAATCATTTGAGTATGGGAGATGCAAGAACCTTCTTCTGGCCTTTTAGAAACATGGATCAAACCATATATCTCTTTTATGATGTTAACATATTGTTCGTTCATGTTTAACTATGCATATATTATATATATATATGTATATATATATAATATTAATAATAATTGTTAATATATATATTTCTCTGATAAATATATATTGGAATGAACTCATATATATATATATATTAGTTATTAATAAATGATATGTATAATGAATAGTCACTTCATTTAGTATCAACAGCCACATCTCTCTATAATGAATAGTCACAACTATTCATTATAGATTCTATATATAAATACAAATATATTGTTGTAGAATCAATCAATCACCAAGGCAATTGCATTCTACTACATATTAATTTATACATTATCTTCCGATCTACATTTCTTAACATGGTATCAGAGCAGCAAGGTTATTAAAGGAAGATAAAATATAAACCCTACATAATCTATAGTTGAGCATATTCTAAATTTTACGAAATTCTAAAATATAAAAATATGG
>MU228194.1:650958-674323 GCA_018584345.1 Thuja plicata | reverse complement strand
ATGCTGCATTTAAAGGATTCAAGGTATACCAGATGGATGTCAAATCTGCATTCCTAAATGGAATACTGGAAGAAGAGGTATACATTGAACAACCAGAAGGGTTTGTTGATCCAGACAAGAGAAACATAGTATATAGACTACATAAAGCCTTGTATGGATTGAAACAAGCACCGAGAGCCTAGTATGAAAGACTTCACTCATATCTCATTAGCATAAAATTTGTTAGAACAAGTGAAAATAGCAATCTGTACTTAGAAGATACCAATGGTAATATTCTGATTGCTGAAATTTTTGTTGATGATATCATTTTTGGGGGAAATGAAATGTTATGCAAATCCTTTGCTAATGAAATGAGCAAAGAATTTGAAATGTCTATGTTTGGAGAGATCAAATTCTTTCTTGGTCTACAAATTCTTCAACAAGATGTAGGCATATATATCACTAAGTCCAAATACATCAAGGAAGTGCTAAAGATATTCAAGATGGAAGATTCCAAACTAGTTGGAACACCTATGGCTACCGGATGTAAGCTGACCAAAGAAGACAAATCAAATGAGGTAAATCAAATCTTATATAGATCAATTATTGGCAAAATAATGTATGTTGTTCATACCAGACCAGATATAGCTCATGCAGTTGGAATAGTTGCAAAATTCTTTGCTAATCCCAAAGAATCACATATGACTGCTGTCAAGAGAATTATGAGATATCTGAAGAACACTGAGGACTATGGCTTATGGTATAAAAGAGTCGAAAAATTTGAGCTACAAGTCTATGCAGATGCTGATTGGGCTGGAAACATTGATGACCGAAAGAGCACAACTGGAGGAGCGTTCTTCATGGGTGACAGACTTGTCACATGGATTAGCAAGAAGCAAGGATGCATCTCTCAGTCTATTGCAGAAGCAGAGTATGTTGCTGCTGCTGCAAATTGCTCCAATATTGCATAGATCAAACAATTACTGGACGGTATGCATATGAAGATTCTTGAACCAGTAATTATATATTGTGATAATACAAGTGCAATTAACAACAAATTGCTCCAATATTGCATAGATCAAACAATTACTGGACGGTATGCATATGAAGATTCTTGAACCAGTAATTATATATTGTGATAATACAAGTGCAATTAACATCTCTAAGAATCCAGTTATGCATGCTAAGACTAAGCATATAGCTATCAAGTATCACTATCTTAGAGAACAAGTGCAAGCAAAGGAAGTGACACTGGAATATGTTCAATCAAAGGAACATATAGTTGATATATTCACCAAGCCATTACCGAAGGATACATTTGAATACTTGAGACAGAGACTAGGGGTCCAACCCTTGTCTATCGGTTAGTAAGCTGACTAGGAGGTTGCATCAGCCTATACCAAATCTGAAGATCAATCATGTTGATGCAAACACCGAGATGAACAACAACAAATACATCTGTACACAATAAGGTACTAATATGCACCGAACACCAGTGACATTGTAATGCTGATGGATAGGGAAATTCAAGGAATATATTATGTAAAGGAATGGAACATGATATAGATAATTTTTTGTTTGGCATTGTTGTCAAAGGGAGAGATTATCCCATTATCATCAGAGAGAGATTTGGGAGAGATTACCTAGGGAGAGATTATCTTATTGAATCATAATGAAGAGATTATCTCATTGATCAGAAAATATTATATCATTATCCATGAAGTGAAGTTCCTGAGGATCAAAAGGAAGAGTTAATCAATATTCTAAGGGAGAGAAATTGATTACATATGAGATATTCATCTAAGGAAGAGAAGTAACAAAGAGAGAGAGTTCAGACAAAGAGAAAGATTGTTGTCAAAGGAAAAAGAGATTATCAAGAGGAGGAACAGTCAAGGCAAAGCACATATCATAACAAAGATATCAGGTGATACATCTATCTAGAGAAGGGATTGAAGATTGAAGACAACCATTCTGCATGAAACAAATCTTAGCTATTTTGAGCTTATCGAAAGCCAGACATTTGTAATAGTTACAATAGGAAAGCTTGATGAAACTGTTATATTTCATATTGTATTAGTAATAGTATAGTCTGATAATGTAGTAAGTTGCCATCAATGCCAAAGGGAGAGATTGATGACATGTAATTGATTGAATGTTTGAAGATGTTAAGTTGATCACCGAAATGCAGAAGGATAATGCAAAACATTAAATCAGTTAATGGATTGTATAGTCATTTATGTCAAGTTGATACAATCTAATCGGTTATAATCAATGTGTCAAAGACTTCAGAGAATCAAAGCGATAAAGATTATGCTTTCAGTAATGCATAAAAAACAAGCATTCACAATGACTTCAAACACCGACAGACAGTGGAACTCAACGGACAGAGATCACCGAAAGTCAAGTCACAGTGTTGCCCGAGCAAAGCCACCGACAAGCATTACCGACGAGCAGAATCACAAGCATAACCGACGGCCAGAATCATAGTCTAAACCGATGGAGAAGCCTGAGGTGAACAAAAGTGTTGACCGAAGCTATCAAAGAGTTAAACACCAAAATTAACTGGAGTTCAGAAACGACAAAATATCTAGCTGGCAGAGCTAAATATAGACTTAACTGGTAGTTATCATTGTTTTCATCAACAAGATAAAGCCAGAGATAAGTAAAAGATTTAAAGTTGTTTTGTCCAGTTGGCAAGAAGATCTCTACGAGATAAAACATGAGTTTTTCTTTAAATCTAATTGGCAAGAATTGTGGATCACGCCAAGATCAAGAAAATCAAGAATCTAACAACGGTGATATCATGTCTATAAAGAGACAACTCAATTCATTGTGAATTGTGTGGGTGAATGAATGAAAATAGGATGCTGAAGAGAAACTGATGAAGAGCAACTTCATACAGTCCTGATCAATCAAGCTGAGGAAAGAGCTAAAGTTTTCTGCGGACACCGAGCAACATAACACAGCATCACCGAGTAGAATCAAAGTGAAGCAAAGGTATAAAAAGAGATATATTGATCAGATTATTTTATGAGATTACAATAGATCTGAAAATTTGCAAGTATAAGTTGTATATGTGAACATATCATACTGTTTCAATTTAACCATTGATTCAGAAAATCTCTTAATCGAGCGGGATTTAAAGATCCTTTCTATATTGAGATACATCCCAAGGAGTATCAAAAAGTTTGATCATGAAGATAGCATGAGATGCCAGATACCTATTGACAGGCCAAGTGAGTGTTTGATCAAGGAAGGTAGCATAGAGATGCCCAATATCAAGTGACAGACTAAACTTTTAAATCCTTTAACAAGGTCACACCTAACAGTGTGTTTGTAACCTTTAACAGGGTTGGCTCTTCACCGAGCTCACTTCAGAAGAGTGAAAATTTTGAGTTACCAGTCCCAAGTGGTTTTTCCCTTAACAGGGTTTCCACATTAAAAATCCATGTGTCAATTGTGTTTATGAGTCATTACTTTAGTGTTTTGCATTACACAGCTTAACTGGATTGATCAGTATACTCTAGATAATTTACTATCTTTTGGTAAATTAACGGACTGCTATTTGGTAAACATACTGTATAAGGTTTAATAAAGCATTCCGAGCAGTAGTAATTTGATAATAGTATTTGGAGGCATTTATCTTATAGGACTGAAGATAACAAGAGGCTTAATATTGTGGTACTAAATTTTTGGGTTGATTATTGGAATATTTTTGAGGCCACTGATTCACCCCCCACTCAGTTATTACTAACAGGTGGGTCCCAGGATCCGTTTTTATAGGGACTGATAGATGAGGATGGGGAAGCATATGAGTGGTAGGAGTTTGTTTCAGCCGAGGCTTCCACTCTTGCGAGTTTGATAGCTCACATGAGGAGAGTGATTATGAGGTTACTTCCTTGGTGACTCATGAGGATGACTCTACCTGCAGCAAGTCATGCTTGATTTATCAGACCCTAGGGGATGACTTTGAGTTGCTAGCGAGTGAGGATGGGTCCCAGGATTTGGATTGTCATGTGGTTACAGAGGACAAGGTAGCTAAGGATTGTGATGAGTCAGATTCAGCACAGCTTCCTCGGGGGAAGATGAGGATGAGTCCGATGTCAGTACTGAGTTTGTAGATGTGTGCTTGGATGACAGTATACAGAGATTCGGTGATCTTGAGGGGAGTTTGTTGGATACAACTTCCTTCCATAGTGTGGACAGTGTAGTTGAGATGGTTCCTAGGAGACCCGTTGTGCAAAGTCATCATGTGACTAGCCAATTGAGAGTCGGTGAGAGAGACATTACTTCTACTCTTGAGCATTTCGATGCCGCTCGGTAGCTGTTGGCTGTTTATGGTTGGGGTGCTCCTATGACGGATGAGCATGGTGGTGGTTACCTTTCCCTGATAGAGATTCATTCCTTACGAGAGGCTCTCAAGATTTTGAGACAAGATTATTTATAGTTGGTAGCCGCTGGGATCACTTAGTTGAGTGGGGGAGTACGACATGCGATGCATTGATGGACAAAGAGGAGGAGGTGAGTGAGCTTACTCAAGAGCTCACAACGACTTCTGCGGCTTTAGAGAGCACTCAGTTGGCTCTTTAGGAGTCGCAATTGCATTTGGGAGAGGTGATCGTGGAGTTGGAGCAGATTCAGTCTTTACCAGTCATAGATCCAGTTCAGTTGCAGATAGTGGTGGTTGGTGGTGAGTCAACTTCCACAGTTGACAGTGATGGATGTGTTGGGGACATGGTTACATCCATCTTTGAGATGGATGCAGTAGATGCAGAGGAGGTTAGCGCATTAGGGGAGGACAACAGAGAGAGTTTTGTGGTATTCGTTTCTCCAGTTGTTAGCACGATGACAGATGATACAGAGCAAGTTGTTGAGAGTCTTGTGGTAGCCAGTGTGAATTTGTCCGAGAGTTGTGTGCTAGCTACTAACACCACTCCCTTTGATTCCCAAGACACAGACAGGGTATCATCTAGTTTGGAGGTTAGTTCTCATGATGATTTGTCTCCTTCTGTCGAAAGCAAATCTATTCCTCCTTTTCACATAGCTGATAGTGATAGGTAGTTGGTAGTGTCGCAGGTACAGAGGAATAAACTGTGGATTGCAGTGGAGCATGTTGATGCTGCTTCTTACAATTTCTATTACACAGAGTCGTTCATGGAGTACTTGCTTGAGAGTTCGGTTTTGTAGGAGGGACCTTTCAGAGCTTCTGAGGGTACACTCATTTGGGATTCTCGCAAGATTCAGATGTTAGTGGGGAAGATTGTGGATACCTTGACTACAATGCTTCCTCATGGAGATTTTGTGGTTGGGTTTGCAGAGAGGGTTACCTAGGATCCTGTCCAACTAGTTTTTTAGAGTCAGAGATTGGAGCCATCTCTTGATTCACGGTTTGATTTTGATGAGCCTCTGATAGGGATTGGAGCATTTCATCATGGTTACATAGTTAGGAGCGCTCATATCTTCTCTTTTGACCCACCGGTTGAGTACTTGTTTGCGCGACGGTGTGGGTTGGCTCCAGGATTATACCATTCTTTTGGAGATGGGTTTACTCCATCAACAGTTGATGGGGTTGGTTACTGCAAGCTAGTAGGCGGTGACTTGTAGGGGCAGTACATTCGGGATGGTTTTACAGTGGTTGAATATTTGGATTATGGGAATGCAATGGGCAGATCAACAGGGTGTGCAGGGAGCTCTGGTTTGTTAGATGGTTTTGGATATCCATTTTTTCTTGTTATGGATGGCTGTGAGTTTCATCTCTATAGGGATACAGGCAGTGACAGGTTTGGCACTGCAGATTGTGTGGACAACTATGGTTGGCATGATGACAGTATATTTTGGTTAGCTCAGTGGATGGTGATTCCAACTGTAATGTCCCCGTTCTTATGCGCATTGGAGTTTGAGGGGTCTGTCTATATTTGGACCCTCGTAGGCTAATCAGGATGATAGAGGGGGTTGTGTGGCAGAGCCAGTGGTCAGTTTCAGCTCTGGAGGTCTGTGATATCGCGATTGCTCTTTGTTTGAGTCAGATTAGAACACGTACTATTTATAGTAAGTGTCTATTTTGGGTAAGTCAGAGTTTCTATCTTTAGAAAGGCACCTCGAAAGTTTGCTAACAATATGGAGTTGTGGTAATATTGACAGAGCTCCCAATTTGGGACTTACTATTTATAGTAAGTCAAATTATGGTCAGAGATATTTTTGACAGCGGCACCCAGACTCATGGTATGCACAGTGATTATCTCATTCGTCAGTTGGCTCAGTTTAAGGGACTTCCTATTTATAGTAAGTCAGTGGATGTTAGAGAGGGACCCTTACTATTTTTAGTAAGACAGTTGGGTGCACAATGGACATAATGGTTAACTGCCAGGTTCAGAAAGAATTGAGAAATAGTGATTATTTGTGGAGTTATGTAATTTTAATTATTAATAAAGTGATTACTTTAGTAATAATTATTTATATGGTTAAAAAGTCACTTTATATTCAATGAGGCCATGACCCTTCATTTAAGTGACTTAAAGTGCAATTAATGGATTATATTTTGGAGGCCAAAATATTAACTATTTTATAAAGTCAATGTGCACACAAGTTATATTATTTTAAATGATATTAAAGTGCATTTATAATCCATGAATATGAGCACCCAATTTTGAAGACTTATTATAAAGTCTTATTAAAAACCTAGAAGTGGATTTAAGAATGGATTTAAATGCTATTAAGGATATTGGAGTTATAAAAGCACATCAAACAACAAATCAACCTCATTATTGATGATCATTTTTACTTTGCTTTGTTTGTGTGAAGAAGGTGAAGAAGAAATGGAAACAAGGGTTTCAGATCTCAAGCTTGAAGAATTGTGAATTCTTCTAAGTTTTTCAGCATAGTGAATTGGTGAAACACCCAACGAATTATGTCAGGGGTTGGCTTCAGTTCAGAGGCCAAGAATGAATTTATTGTTGCAGAATTAAGGGTTTAAATGCTTCATTATTTACCAAAACAGTTTGCAGTGTTAAAAGAAATTGGCTGCCATTATTAATCAGGTTTCAAGCATTTATGAATAGATTTGTGAAGTTTATTCAAGGGTTTCAAGACATTCATACATATAAGTTCATGAATTGTAACTCCTAGGTTTTCTAGGTATTGTTGTTTTAGATAATAGGGGTTATTTAATGAACTTAATTGTCAATTTATTTTGAAAATTCTGAGTTTTCAAGCTGGTATAAAAATCTAGAATTTTTCAGTTGTGTATTTTCAATGCAATTTCAGTTTTTAGTTAAAAAATTATTATTGCAATATCTTTATTTGCTGCATTATATTGTCATATCAAAACAAATATATCATTTGCATAGTAAATTAGTGGTTTGGCAGAGTTAGAACATGTTGGGGTTTTTACAGTGGTATCAGAGCAATTTTCTTGCTAGCTTGCAGGGGATTGGGCTTAATTAATGGAAGGTGACAGATATATACCAGGCTTTCATTACACTTGCAGAGGTAGAAATTCTCCACAACCTGGTGATTAGGAACATGGAAATATGGGAGATAGAATTCCAAGCAATGCAGGTAATGATGAGGAGAGAGAAGCTAGGACATTGTTCATGAATATTGCACATAGTCAGCAGGAGTTGGCAGCTGGCCAACAACAGATGATAACTGTCTTACAAAACTTATCCGATACTCTTCAGCACATTACATTGCCTAGAGATCAGGGCAGGAATAGAGATACTAGGAGTATCTCAGCTAGTTCTCACAGGTCTAGAGTTGATTTGACATGTACACAAGACATGCCTCTACATCCTACCATCCTGAGACCTGAGATTGATGTTGTTAGTAATGAGGAGGTATCGTTCACTGATGACATATTAGCTCTACATATTGAGTGGAGTGCTTTACCACAAGAAGTAAAGCAACATTTGAATTTTGACAGGTTCATGACTCAGGAAAGGGAACATTCTAAGGGTAGAACAAATGGGAGACAGAGGCATGTGAACAATGATTTGAAACAAGCAACCAACAAACTGATCCTGACACACTTTGTTGAGAGTCCTGAGGTAGCAGGAGTGGATTCGTTAGAGAGTTGTTTGCCAATTTCTGACAGTACTCCCTTTGATTCACAGGACATGGACATAGTATCATCTGGTGTTGAGGCTAGTTCTCATGTTGATTTGTTTCCTTCTGTCGGGAGCAAATCTTTTCGTCCTTTTCATACAGCTGATAGTGTTAGGCAGTTGGTAGTGTCGCAGGTTCAGAGGGATCAACTATGGATTGCAGGGGAGTAGGTTAATGCCGCTTCTTATAATATCTATTGCACGGAGTCGTTCATGGAATACTTGCTTGAGAGTCTGGTTTTGTTGGAGGGACCTTTCGGGGCTTCTGAGGGTACACTCATATGGGGTTCTCACGGTATTCTAATGTTAGTGGGGAAGATTGTGGATACCTTGACTACAATAATTCCTCATCGAGATTTTGTGGTTGGGTTTTCTGAGAGGGTTACCCAAGATCCTACCCGACCAGTTGTTCAGGGTCAGAGATTGGAGCCATCTCTTGATTCTCGGTTTGATTTTGATGAGTCTATGACAGGGATTGGAGCATTTCACCATGATTACATAGTGAGGAGCACTCATCATTTCTTTTTTGACCTACCGGTTGAGGACTAGTTTGCACGTCGGTGTGGGTTGGCTCCAGGGTTATACCATTCTTTCCGGGATGGGTTTACAATTTACTCCATTTGCAGTTGATGGGGTTGGTTAGGAAAAATTGAAAAACTGAAAGCAATAACTTAATCTATAAGGTGATACACCGAAAATGACGTGAATCATAACACAATGGCTAAGAATTAGCATGAAATCCCTGAAATAGAACAAGTACAAATTTCTGAATAGGTTTGCAAAAGTGTTTCATAGAGAGGTTTGAGATGAAAAACTCTTCAGGGAAAGGAAAGATTACACAAAAATAGCTTTCAAGAAGATAGACACGGACTATGACCTGCAAGCAAACATTCACTCCAGCAAATAGGCAGAGAAATGAGACAAGATATCAGGGAATGAAGAAAATTCACAAGATTATCTATATCAATCATTCACAATAGTTCACAAAGATGCAGAAAAGAATTAACTCAAGATAACCCAAAGATTTCTTTAACACTTAACAACTGTATTATTCTTCAGAGAGATATACAAACATGAAAAACCTAGGGACAGAGAATATGTCACAAAAAGTCTTTGCATAATCTGAACCTCAATGAGAAATTACAAATGTATGAAAACTTGGGGGCAGAAGAAATGCCACAGAAAATCTTACATAAGCCTGGAAAAACTAACTACAAAAGCTCTGAAAACTACTTGTATACAACCTTCTCCACCATAGGCTTGGGAGTCAATTCACCATCAATGCATATAAGATTAGGGTTACAAAAGATATCCTTTAGAAAAGATTAGAAACCCAAAAATGGTCACCTCTGCACATTAATGCCTTTGAAAATATCTCAGACAATTAGATATATCTTGGAAGAAACTCCCATCATCATAAATTCGACTAGAGAAGTCGACTGATCCATCTACTCTATTTGTGACCTGAAAAATCACGCCACCACCACGAAATCCTTAGAAAGAGATTTGAATATTTAAATATTAGGTTATAACGGTCACAGGTTGTAATGTCCCAGTTTTGAGGCTCATGGGATTGGCTTATTTTTGTGACCCTCGTAGGTTAATCGGGATGTTGGAGGGGGTCATGTGGCAGAGCCAGTGGTCAGTTTCCACTCTAGAGGTCTACGATGCTAGGATTGCTCTTCGTTTGGGTCAGATTGATACACTTACTATTTATAGTAAGTGTTTATTTTGGGTGATTGTCATGATTGCTATTATGGGTATTGTTAATTTAGATAATAGGGGATATTTTATGAATTGGGTTGTCGATATTTTGTGAAAATATTGAGTATCTAAGGTGTTGTAAAAATCTGGATTTTTGAGCTATTTATTCCCGATGTAATGTCCAGTTATTGAATTGAAATAATTATTGCAATATCTTCTATTTTGCTGCATTATATTGTTGTATCAAACATTGCAAATATATTTAAAAGCATCAATTGCGGCATACCAAACCATAACAAATAAAACATGAACTCAAATCAGCAAGTTGAGACATTGTTTGCTAAGTGTTTAACGAAATGTCAAGGAATTGTTAATCATAAAATATATAGTCAAGGAATTGTTTGCTAAGTGTTTAACGAAATGTCAAGGAATTGTTAATCATAAAATAAAGTTAGAACCAGCAGGGGTTATTAGAGTGGTATCAGAGTAGTTTCCTGCCATCCTGTGGGGGAGGCCTTTGCATCAGAAGAGTTGTATTCATCATGGGTAAGAAAAGGTCAACAAAAGCCATACATGATCTTATGCCACAACTTACTTGTGCTATACAGGCCTACAATAATGCTTGTCAGAATTATAATAGAAATATATCAGGGCTGCTACAACACCCAAAGATTTTGGATTCGTAGTTTTTGAAGAAAGAAAAAATAGGTTCTAATTTAAATGACTTCAATCAGGCAAAAGAAACAATGGAAGAGAAGGTAGATGGTGAGGTTGAGCCTTTGCTTAGTGGGCAGCCACTAGTTCTTCTTACACACATGATGAGGGAGATCTTTCTCAGAGATATGGGGTGATGCCCGATTTATTGGTGGACAGTGACATTGAGTCTCATCATTTCCATGAGACAGGAGCTAGAGATCAAGAGAACACTGATGAAATGGTATCCACCATGGATGGCAGCTCTACATCAATTGGTAGCAATGAAGTTATTAATGATACAGGTTCTGATTTTTATGACAATAGTCCTATGTTTGAGCCTAGTGATGGTGTTGATGTCCGGACCAGCATGGAAGATGCTGTGGGTATCACCACTATGAGTTTTGACTCGCATGATGAGAGTGTTAGCTTTAAGGATTGCATGGAAAATGCGAGTTGTTCTAATTCTGATTTCTATGACAACAGTGAATCATGTTTACAACAGCATGAGTTATCAGAGGGTATACAGGCAGAGGATGTTAGTACTCTTGATTTGGGTACTATTAATGTTATTTATGAGGGAGACTCGTGTTTCAATAAGTCTGATTTTTTATATCAGACTTTAGAAAATGATTTAGAGAATTCAATGGTTGGTAACAGGCCCTAGGATCGTGACTTGGAGGGACTTGCAGTTACATGGGAAGTGGGAGCATGTGAGGAGACTGATATAGCAACAACTTCCACTTTATCAGATGAGCCATTTGTCGAGGTACCTAGCAGCAGTGCCTCGGTTGTTGATGTGTGCGTAGATGATAGCGCACATGATGACTTTGATCATGAGGTGAGCATTGCGGATACAACTTCCTATCACAGTGCGGATTGTGGGTCAAAGAGCTTACCAGGGGGCCAAGGTATTCAGAGACATTATGTGACCGGGTAGTTGAAGGTGAGTGATAGTCAAATTGCTACAGTCTTAGAGCATTACGATGTTGCCCGTCAGATGTTAGCTATATTTGGTTGGGGTGCTCTTATGTCAGATGAACACAGTGATAGTGGTCTTTCCCTGACAGAGTTCCATTCACTTCGAGAAGCTATTGGTATAATGAAACATAATTACCTACAATTATTGGCTGACAGAGATTACCTTCTCGAGTGGGGTTGCACTTATTACGATGCTTTGATGGGAAAGGAAGTGAAGATAGTTGAGCTCACTCATGAGCTTGAGGCGACTTCTGAGTTATTAGAGGGCACTTAGTTGGCTCTTCAGGAGTCGCAGTTGTAGTTTGTAATGAGCCTGCCTGGCTCTTTTGCTAAATTCTGAATTTCACACATTCTTACAAAGAACAATTCTAATTTCCACTTTTTGAGAAATCAAAAATAACCTTTTTGCATTTTCGAAATTCAAATATAAAATAACATAACATTTAGGATAATTCTCTCACGTCTCAATGTAGACTGCAAATACAAGACATTTTGGAAAGAAACAATACTTTAAACAAATTGCAGAAATACCATGCATCTACCGTACCGACCCAAGGTGATGATGGTCTTTATTATATTGTGGAAGATATCGCATGCAAGCAGCAGCCAGCAGGTTGACGCCACAATAAGAAATTCACATGCAATGCCAAAGGAGACAACCCGTGTTCAAGATCATGCATTGTAAATTCTCCCACGCCAAGTGTTGTATTTATTACACCAACAAATCGGGATCCCTATTTATTGTTAATTGTTTCTCCTTCCCATAGCAGCCGTAACCAAGCACAATTCACCTGGCTGCATCCGATTTCAATGTGTGATAGACTTAATCGAATTCCCCAATTCGATAAAATTTCAAAACCCTTCGAAATTATCCAATCACCAGTTTTTAATTAAAAGCATAAGATGATAACTTCTATTCCAGAATAAATCCGCACCCTAAGTGTGCATAAACCAAGCTCAAGAACTCCTCTCTTAAATACAGATGAAACACAGTAGAGAGTACCTTCAATTTGCTTTACATCAGCAACAATTGCAATACGAAATTCAGTATCAAACCCATATACCTCAACAAGGGATTTGATTCTACAAATCAGAACTTCTCAGAGAAACAAACCAAAATAAAATAATAATTCATTCGATGCCCAAGTCCAAGACTGAGCCCATATTTATAATGCTTTTGTAGCCACAGTTTCCCAAAAGATGCATCAGTTAACCACTCTCTTAAATAACAACTTCTAACTTATTATAATAATAAAGTATTATTATAATAATGTGGCTTTATTATTAATTAATATTTTATAAATATTAATTAATAACTATTAATTAATAAATATGAACTTATGCGATAAATCCCACATTCACTGCTGGTAATGACTAACTGACATAGCCACCCATTGCACTGCCAAAATTGACAACTGCCAAAAATAGACTTACTATAAATAGTAAGTCCCCAGCCAAGGAAACTGCACACTGAATACTGGTCTGAAGCACTGACTACTGTCCATACCGCCCTACCAAGAAAAGAAACTGACCAATTGACTTGCTAAAAATAGTAAGTCTAGACTTACTAAAAATAACAAGTCTGCCAATTGGGACCCTCAAAACTAGGCATCAGCTCACGAGGGTCGCGATGATGAGTTGACCAAGCCCTGCCAATACCTGCTAAAAAAGCGATCATCACATAGTTGGGGGAGGTGACTGTGGAGTTGGAGCGGATTCAGTCCTTACCAGCCATAGATCCAGTGTAGTTGCAGATAGTAGTGGTTGGTGGTGAGTTAGCTTCCACAGTTGGCTGTGATGGATGTGTTGGGGTCATAGTTACATCCATCCTTGAGGTAGATGCAGAGGAGGTTAGTGCATCAGTGGAGGACAATAGAGAGAATTTTGTGGTATCCGGTTCTCCAGTTGTTAGCACGATAGTAGATGATACAGAGCAGGTTTTTGGGAGTCCTGTTGTAGCCAATGTGGATTTGTCCGAGAGTTGTGTGCCAGTTGCTGACACCACTCCCTTTGATTCTCAGGACATGGACAGGGTATCGTCTGGTTTGGAGGCTAGTTCTCATGATGATTTGTTTCCTTTTGTCGGAAGCAAATCTATTCCTCCTTTTCATACAGCTGATAGTGATAGGCAGTTGGTAGTGCCGCAATTTTCGAAGGATCAGTTGTAGATTGCAGGGGAGCAGGTTGATGCTGCTTCTTATAATTTCTACTGTACAGAGTCATTCATGGAGTACTTTCTTGAGAGATGGGTTTTGCAGGAGGGTCCTTTCGGAGCTTCTCAGGGTACACTTATCCGGGGTTCTCACGGTATTCAGCTTTTGGTGGGGAGAATTGTAGGTACCTTGACTACAATGCTTCCTCACAGGGATTTTGTGGTCGGGTTAGCTAAGAGAGTTACCCAGGATCCTTCCCAACCATTTGTCTAGAGTCAGATATTTGAGCCACCTCTTGATTCTCAATTCGTTATGGATGAGCCACTGATAGAGATTGGAGCATTTCACCATGATTACACAGTGAGGAGTGCTCATCACTTCTCTTTTGACCCGCCAGTTGAGGACTTGCTTGCGTGTCGGTGTGGGTTGGCTCCAGGTTTTTATCATCCTTTGTGGGATGGGTTTACTCCATCTGTAGTTGATGGGGTTGGTTACTGCAAGTTAGCAGGAGGTGACTTGTAGGGTCAGTACATCCAGGATGGTTTTACAGTGCATGGATATCTGGATTATGGGAGTACTCACGACAGATTGGCAGGGTGTGCAGGTAGCTCTGGCTTGTCAGGTGGTTTTGGATATCCATTTTTCTTTTTTATGGATGGCTGTGAGTTTCATCTGTACTACGATCTAGGTAGTGACAGGTTTGGTACTGCAGATTGTGCGGGTTGCTATGGTTGGCATGATGACAGTATGTTTTTGTTAGCTCAGTGGATGGTGATTTCATCACAGGAGTTTGCAGGTGATCGCAGGGACATTACTCCATTCTATCCTTGGGATCCGGGTGGACTTCTATGTTTGGTTTTCTGGGATTGCTTGGGGACAAGCAATTTCAGGGAGGGAGGATTGTAATGTTCCTATTTTCTTGAGCATCAAAGTTTGAGGGATTAGCCTATTATTGTGACCCTCATAGGCTAATTATTTTGGATAGAGGGTCTTCTGAGGCAGAGGTTTGGTTAATGGAGGTTCTTATCTTCTCTATAATTTTTGTATGTTCCAATTTGGTCTTTGTTTGGCTCAGACTGGACTTTGTTTGGGCTCATTTTCATATACTTACTATCTATAGTAAGTCCAAGGTTGATCGAGAAGGACCCTTTCTATTTTTGGAAAGTGCATTTGGTCACGTGGGGAAATATTAAGTGTGACTCCTGTTTTAGACAACATATTTAAAGGATAAGTATTTTGGGAGTTATTATTATTTTAGTTGCCAAATTATTATTTAATCGTTAATTGACTTATTATAAAGTTATAATTTAACTTTATAATTTCTCTTAAGTTGAGGGTTGAGTCATCACTAGAAGGGGCCATTTATCCAATTAATTCATTGAAGCCTAAGCCAAAGTATTAATTAAAGTATTGGAGTAAATGAATTATTAAAAGGAAAAGTATATCTATTTATCCCACATTGGCTGGAAAAGTGTGTGAGTTCTCCCCAAAAAGTTATAAAAGACACATGAGTTCTTTTTCATGATTCATGATTCATGACTTGTGCATTTGCTTTGTTTGTGTGGAGAAGAAATTGAAACACGGGTTTAAGATTTGGAGCCTGAAGAATTGTGAATTCTTCCAAGTTATTTCAGCATAGTGAATTGGTGAAACACCCAACGGATTATGTCAAGCATTGGCTTCATCTAGAGGACAAGAATGAATTTATTGTTGCAGAATTAAGGGTTTGAATGCTTCATTATTTACCAGAACAGTTTGCAATGATAGAAGGAATTGGCAGCCATTATTAATCAGATTTCAAATCATTTATGAGCAGATTTGTGAAGTTTATTCAAGGGTTTCAAGACATATCATACCTACAAGTTCATGAATTGTAACTCCTAAATTTTTTGTGTATTGTTAATTTAGATAATAGGGGATATTTTATGAATTGGGTTGTCGATATTTTGTGAAAATACTGAGTATCTAAGGTGTTGTAAAAATCTGGATTTTTCAGCTATATATTCCCCACGTAATGTCTAGTTTTTGAGTTGAAATAATTATTGCAATATCTTCTATTTTGCTGCATTATATTGTTGTATCAAATATTACAAATATATTGAAAAGCATTAATTGTGGCATACCAAACCATAACAAATCAAACAGGAACTCAAATCAGGAAGTTGAGACATTGTTTGCTAAGTGTTTGACGAAATGTCAAAAAACTATTAAATCAGAAAATACGATGATAAAGTTAGAATTAGCAGGTGTTATTACACAGAAACTAGTCAAACAAAACCATTCACTGGAATGCTAAAATAGCTACCTTTTCTCCTTAGGATATCTTGCATTGTATGCATGAGGATAGCTAATAAGGCATAAGGCACATAAAAGTAGGTAAGAAAATATAGAATTACCTCTTGAAAAATGTGATCAAACCTATTAACCTCAAATAGACTATATGAGGATGCTTCATTAAATTCCTCCTGTGCTAAGTATTTGATGGGGCAGCCTCTGGAAAGTCTGAATTTGGAACTATCTTTGTTGGTTTCTTGTTTATGAACTGTCTCTTCAACCTCACTTGGTTGCTTAAAAGGAGTTTCTCCGTGTAATTCAACCAGAAACATGGTCGTTTCTTTCATTTGATTATGTTGCTCACAATCCCCTTCCTTAGGAAACAATGGTTCTTCACCAAGTTATTCACAAAAACCTTCTATGATACTCTCAATAATTTTCCTCAAGGTTTTTGTCAACTTCTACACATTGGAAGGTTTCCTCTTTAATTGCAAGTTCATGAACCGGTTTATCATCATAATGATTTACATCCTCCAGCTGCTGCAAAATTGCAGATGTGGTCATGACCATATATTCCTCTTCTGTCTCAACAAAAATAGGAAGCTCATCAAACAAAAACATAGCATCTTCCTCTTTATCATTTCCTTGCTGATGGCTACCTTTCTGTTCTAATTGACCTTCAGCCATAGGTAATGGCATGTCTTCCTCGCTTTCAACAAAAAAAGGAAGCTCATTGAACAAATCTACCATGAGTTCAGGTTGAGCATCATTTTCCTTTTCTATGCCTTGCTGTCCCAACTTGTCACAATTATCACTCAACACTAACATCTCTGATTTTCCCTTCTCTTCATCACATGAAAGCTCATCTATCAGAAGTCCTTGCTCTTATCTCCTCAACAACCTCTCCCATATCACTACAACAATCTTCTTGGTAAACAACAGGCCTTTCAAGATAAGGACAAATAGTGGTAGGATAAGAAGGCTGACTTGGAGAAGGACCTTGAGAAACTTGAGGAATCTCTTGGGATATACAAATCTCAGGCTGATCTTGTAGAGTGGTTGGCTGAATTTCCCTAGATATAGTGTTTTGCAAAGGGTGATGCTTGAAACTTGGGATTTCAAATCTAGAGTGTTCAGAGGTAGTCTTAGGGGGAAGACCCTTTTTGAAGCTTGGAAAATTGAAGACCCTATCATTTTTTTGTTGCTCACTTGCAACCAGCTCTGTCTCAATATAATCCTCAGGCTGTTGTTGATCACAACAAGGCTGCAATTGTTCTATAATAGGCTTCTGAGCTAGAAGGATGTCACTAAAACTTGGAAATGAACGCTCTATAGGCTCTTCATTTGTAGGCTCTTGGAACATGGGAGTACTCCAACTTGGAATTTTAAACTCCTAAAATTTAGGAGACTCGCCTTTCCCAAAAGGCCTGAAGCTTGGAACCTTACACCCATGAGCTTTTTGTTGAACAATTTGTAATCTTAGCTCTGCTTCCGTAACAACAATTTGGCGATCAAGCTCCTCTTCATCCATAATTTGTTTGGCAAATAACTCCGGCTCATACCTTTGAGCTCCCATCCTATGCTTATGAGGATAAGCTTGGTGAGAGTGCTCCTTAGATTGATCAGAAAATTGGTTAGGGGTGGGTGGGTGGTAAGCCTGATGATCTTGCTGCCCTAGACTCTCTTGTTGTTTCTTTTGTGCCCATGGTGCTTCCCATTGGGGAGCATGCTCATAAGCTTGTGCGGGGACATATTGATTGGGGGCATATTGAACATACTGACATCCTGTTATGATATGGTAACTCTGACTAAAAACAACTTAGTCCATTGATTTTCATATGGCTGCTTATTAGCCCATTGAGCATTATTTTCATGATATGATGGTGAGTAACCTGGCTGTCCATAATAACTTGACATTTCTACTAATGCAATTAGCTGGAAATTTAAATACAAAAGATTTGAAACATACCAACACTTGATCTTTTGAAACCAGTAAACCTTTCCAGAGTCACTAGATATGCAAGACAATGCCCACTTTTAGGTCTGTATTATGTTATCAGCATATCAGAGACAACATAGCTTTACAAGATGAACTTCTTTTGTGGTCGCACCGGGCATGCAAGAACTGTTATACACCAAATTTGCACCCTATTAAACTCGAAAGTCTAATGATCTGGTATAACATGGGAATCACTTCCAGGTTGTGGAACCTTTGCTAACTGAAGTGAGACCTCCGGATTCTAGGCCGGTTCCTCTTGGATAATCACCTATTTTGCTTTTTTTGAAACTTGGAAGTAAACTTGGGAGGAAAAGGGATAGAAGGAAAACTGAAAGACTGAAAGCAATAACTTAATCTATAAGGTGATACACCGAAAATGACATGAATCATAACACAATGGCTAAGAATTAGCATGAAATCCCTGAATTAGAACAAGTACAACTTTCTGAATAGGCTTGCAAAAGTGTTTCATAGAGACGTCTGAGATGAAAAACTGTTCAGGGAAAGGTAAGATTTCACAAAAATAGCTTTCAAGAAGATAGACACGGACTATGACCTGCAAGCAAACATTCACTCCAACAAATAGGCACACAAATGAGACAAGATATCAGGGAATGAAGAAAATTCACAAGATTATCTGTATCAATCATTCACAATAGTACACAGAGATGCAGAAAAGAAAGAGGACTCAAGATAACCCAAAGATTTCTCTAACACTTAACAATTGTATTATGCTTTAGAGAGAGATACAAACATGAAAAACCCGGGGACAGAGATTATGTCACAAAAAGTCTTTGCATAATCTGAACCTCAATGAGAAATTACAAACATATGAAAACTTGGGGGCAAAAGAAATGCCACAGAAAATCTTACATAAGCCTGGAAAAACTAACTACAAAAGCTCTGCAAACTACTTATATACAACCTCCTCCACCACAGGCTCGGGAGTCAATTCACCATCAATGTAGATCAAATTAGGGTTACAAAAGATATCCTTTAGAAAAGATCAGAAACCCAAAAATGGTCACCTCTGCATGTTAATGCCTTTC
Organism: Thuja plicata; assembly: GCA_018584345.1. Classification (NCBI taxonomy): domain Eukaryota; kingdom Viridiplantae; phylum Streptophyta; class Pinopsida; order Cupressales; family Cupressaceae; genus Thuja; species Thuja plicata. Next base: position 655,389 of record MU228194.1, on the reverse strand, counting down.
AAAATATCTTAGACAATCAGATATATCTTGGAAGAAACTCCCATCATCATAAATTTGACCAAAGAAGTGGACTGATCCATCTGCTCTGTCTGTGACCTGAAAAATCACGCCTCTGCCATGAAATCCTTAGAAAGAGATTTGAATATTTAAATATTAGCTTATAACGGTCACAGGTGGTGCGGAATGCCATATTGACGGCTCAGAACAAGACATTTTCTCATTTTAAAATGCCGCCGTCGATCTTTCTTTAGTTACCCGAGCATCACAATCGGATCTGGACACGCGTCACCTTTTCGCATTGCCTTGACCACTATCTGTCTATCATCTTTGCTTTAAGTCACCACGCCCACCGTCAGATCAATCATGACTTGCTTTACCTTTATCTTTCCCTTTGGCACTGACTTCAACTCTGACTTTGCGACGTGGCAAGCTATCGCATTGGCTCAATGTTTATCTAACAATCATCCTCCTCATAAGTCATCACACCCATCATCAAATCTTTTCGAACTTACGGTGCCTTCACTACTTTCAAACCTGGAACCCATGATGTCAGCAACACCACGTGTCGACCTAGCATAATGGCTCAATGGTTAATCTATTCTCATCTTTCCTTTAAGTCATGACGCGAACCACATGATCAAGAGGTAACCGTCTGATCTTTACTTTATTCTTTCTGACTTCAGCCCGACCTCGCCATGGACACGTGGCACAATGGCGCGATGGCTCATACTAAGGCAAAACGATCAACATTGGATCTATCTTGACTTGCCTTACCTTTATCTGCCCTTTTAGCCCTCGGGACACATGACATCATCAGTGCCAAATGTCCCCTTGTCGCAATGGCTTAACCTTATCGATTGAGCATCATAATCCTTAAGGCTTAGCGCCGACCGTTGATTTCATCTCTCATCTGATTGAGCCTCTAACTCATCTTTAACTCAGATCACCTAAATCCCTTTGTATCTCTGAGTCTCCAAATCACAGCTTTAACTCTTGTTTGGTCTGGTGACCTAGCGACAAAAGGCAATCTCCAGATCTCAGAATACTTGGTCAAACAATGAGTTGATCTGGAGATTAAGAGACAACTGCAGGATGAAAACATGATCGACGGCCCAAATCTTAAACTCGAGATTCTTGACTTAACTCCAAGTCCATTCTAAGATTACATGACAAAGTAATCTCGTCATCTCCAAGCCTTCTGACTTAACTATGGTTTAGATAGGAGATTCAGAGATAAAGCCTTATCTCTGAATCGCTGAATGAGACTCAACCAGGCTTGATCTTGACTCGGGCTTACTTGGAGATTTAGAGATAAACGGAAATTCTGAGTCGCGGAACAAAAGCACTAACCCTAGTCTGATTCGGAGATCTAGCGACAACCACAGGATGTAGAACTTGATCAACAACCGTCGCTTGATCTCTGAATGAATGTCTTAACCCAATCAACATTACGAGATTCAGCGACAAAGAGATCTCTGAATCACGGAATGACTAAAGTCTTGACTCAGATCAAATTAATAGATCTAGCGACTAGGCATATCTCACGATCTCGAAACAAAAGACTTGACCAGGGTAGGATCACGAGATCTAGTGACCACTGCCCGATAAAAGAGCATCAACGGCTTGTGCTTAATCTCTGAATGACTTAATGACTTAACCATCATATTGCGAGATTAGGAGATAGACAAAAAGTGCCAAGACATAACCACTTCGCCAGATCACTGAATGTTAGTGAATAACCACCGAGAATTAGGAGATTAGGAGACGATAAAAGCACACGACAAATAGAAACTTAAGTGGCACGGAAAAGTAACTTAAAATTAGAATGAGCCACAAAAGGTCTAGGGTTTAAGAGTCTTCCTTAGGGTTTCAGACCTTAAAATAGAACAAGGGTTTAACCAGACCTAGAAATGTGTAGAGAACAAGGCAAAGACCAAAAAAACATGGACAAAAACTGTACAAGCTGGGTAAACCCTTGTGGGAGCCACATTTACTCCACTTGTAGGCCAAAATTGGATAGGATAGGAAATTTTGGGTAACAGTTACAAACGGGCAGACACGACTTACTATTCTATAATTGATAAATAAAAATGGGCTCGTAAGATATTATTAATTTCGGGGCCACTCAAATAATTAAATTAATTTGAGTTATTTAATTATTTCGGGGACATTACAATATTTCTTTGTTGAACATGTACTCGTATGAAGCGACAATCAACTTCAATATGCTTGTTCATTCATGACACATTGGATTGCAAACAAGCTTGAGGACACTCTAATCATCACAATAGAGGATTGTAGGCTGATTTTGAGGTACACCCAAACCTTCTAGTTGTAATAAATTTCTATTTATGATGTCAATAAACTATTATAGCTAACAATATTACCTCCTATAGACTACAATAAATGGTTCTCATTGTAATAAATTTGTATTTATGATGACAACAAACTATTATAGCTGACACTATCACCTCCTACAGACTATAATAAATGATTCGCATTGTAATAAATTTGTGACATCTTGGTTCATGTAGAGCACAAGTCTCTGAAGCATGTTAACAAATACTACAAATTTATTTTTTCTAACAAAGCTAATAAAATTGTACTTGTAAATCTTTGGCATAGGAAAGATATTTCTTTTCCAAACAATCTGTTGACTTTTGAAAACTCGACAATTTTGAACTCAGCTTGGAGCCACAACAATTGATTAGGGAGAATCTTTCATCTATGAAGCCAATTTCCCTTAGGGTTTATGCCCTAGGGTTTCAAGTGGAAAATGCAGTCCAAACTTTAGAATGAGGAATGTGAAAATGACCAAATGTGTGAAACTTCTTTTTTGAGCTCAAGAACCCTATAGAAGACATCACTGCTAATTCATTTCATCATATTTCATCTCCACGGCAAATATTCATCCTCGAGCAAATATGAGTTCAAGGAGCGTTTCTATATCTCTCTTACAAACTTTCGAGAACTTTTAATTTTGATTTTGTGTAAACTGACCCTCCTAATTTTGATTTCACTTTGGTCCTTGAAAAGTCACTTTAAGACTCATTGCCATCTTTTTAAATATAATAATTAATTAAACTAAAGTTGTCAAAATAATAATGTAAAACAACTTAAATTTAATTTAATTAATAATTCCCTCTCCAAATCCCCAAATTAGCCTATGAGAATGAAATATGCTAAGGGGTCCTCCCCAAACCCCTAGGTCAAAACGGGAACAGTGCATACCTAGTTAGTTCATATTGTTCAAATTACGTTAATCTTTGGTTATAGAGTTTATCCTTTTAATTTGAAGAATGGATCTATTACACATATTTTGTTTTATGGCACTCTTAAAGGTATGAGTTAAAATGCTAACAAAGACTTCCTTTTAGAAACCTAAAATGTAGCTTTGATTTCTCCATTGTCTTCATTGAGTGCTAATATACCAATGAACATTTTGAAAAGTGTGCTCTCTACTCCTTTTGCTTACAACTAAAATGGTGGAAAAGGTGTGTTGATAACATTAGCATAATTTGATTGCATAGAGAGGGGATTTAACAGAGTTCTGTACTCAAATAAACAACCTATTCTAAATCATAAAATTCAGTAACTAAATTGGGAAATAGATGATCTATTTCCTTTCTTAGGTGTACTATTAAAAAGAAGGAATGGTGTTTTATTCAAATATAAGAATCTTTCCTTAGAAACATCAATCATTTTTAGGAAATCACTTAAGAAATTGGGAAATGTTGCAATCAATGTGTAATCTTCCCTTTGTTGCGTTAGTAGCAAGACATTGTTGTTAGCCTATTTCTTCATGGTCCCATAGGCTAACCAGGACATTAGAGGGATCTTGAGGCCATTTGGCCTAGGTAGTCTCAGTTCCAGGTTGATCCGAGGTGTTTGGATGCAGTTTTGGGCATACTTACTATTTATAGTAAGACATTTTGGGCATGGTCAAGATCTTCAGTGACAGTGTCATGTCGATGGTAAATGATTAATATCATAGTTGAAATACTTGTACTCAACAACTTAAAAAATTTCTTAAGTTTAATTAGAAATACATGTTTTTTTGCAAAATTCAATGAGGAGATGCATCTAATGTAATGTCCCCGTTATTAAATAAATAAAATAAACTTGTATTTGGGTCTTGGTCGATTTAGCTTATCCCGGACCCATTTTTATGTTAACGTAGGGGTTAGTGTTGCCGCGTCGGCTTTATTTGTACACCTCCAGGGTTTTTCCGACGGGTATTTATGACCGGCTTTTAGGATGTATTTCTCATGTTGTGATTTGATATTTTATTTGTATTTGCAAAATCCTGCTGGAGTTCTGCTCTTCGCCATTTCGGAGGTGAAAGACCCTCCCTACTTGGTTCTCCGCAGTTTCGGTGGGATTCATCCCTCACCCTATTCTGCTTGTTGTTGCTTGTATCGGAACTGGCAA
>MU228194.1:618936-650858 GCA_018584345.1 Thuja plicata | reverse complement strand
ACGGCCCTGTCCTCCAGCTAAACGGCCCTGTCCTCCAGCTGTACGGTCCTGTCCTCCAGCTGTACGGCCCTGTCTTGCCCAGCACCGTACGGCCCTGTCTTGCTCTGTACCGTACGACCCTGTCCTCCAGCTACCGTACGGCCCTGTCCTCCAGCTGTATGACCCTATACCGTACGACCTCCTGCCCAGTACCGTACGGCCCTGTTCTCCAGCTGTACGACCTCCTGGCCTGTACCGTACGGCCCTGCCTTGCTCTGTACCGTACGATCTCTAAACTGCACGCCTCCAGTTTGTTCGGTTCATTCCTGTTCGAAGGCGCAGGACGTAGCTTGGCACATTACATCTAATGAGTCACTAAATGAGTAAACAAAAGAAACAAGCTGAACTAGATATATTAAAATGCATTTGGGTACAAAATGGCATCCTCATGTGAAATATTGATGGTTGGTAGCAAGCAAAATTAAAATAGCAAATTGTCTTTGTAAAACTATAAGTAAATACAACATCAAAACAATTTACACCTTCCTCTTCCCTGCTCTAGTAAAAACCAAGGGAGAGGTATAGAGTCTAGTCCTAGGAGTCCACTATGGTTGTGCCTCCTCGTTCGACACGAATAGTTTTGGCTCAAGCTCTATCCTTGAAAACGTGGTGTTAAATCTTGTTCATTAGACTCTAAAGCAATTGAGAGTTCTTAGGAAATGTCATTATTGAGTTTCTACAAACCTAGATCCAACAAAAAGGAGATAAAACAATGTTCCATTGCTTGTTGAGGACAGGGGGACGGGGGGACGTCGGGGATAGGGGAACTCAGTTAGTGGGTATTAAAACGTCAACTTAATTTGACATGATTTCCCCATCAATTTCTTCTTTCTTTTTTAAATTCGAAAGCAAGGGTCTGGGGGCGGCAACCCCCAATGGGGTCAAGGGGCCACATTCAAATCATCCAAATAAAAAAACCAATCACCTACGGCAATCCATACTAAAGGAAAACCTAATACAAAAATTATGGATATCATACAAATTGTTGAAGGGATCAGTGCACTTAGCAAGAATGAATTAATGCACAATGATTTCAGAATGTTTCAAACTAATGAGATCCAATATGTTGATAGGGATAGGGAAATACATCAAGTTTGCAAAATCTTGAACTTGGAAGATCAATCTTCACATGATGCAAATTACAGCCTTGGAATTGCTGCTATAACAGGATATGCAATCAGATTTCAAAGGCGTACATTTGAGAGATCGGTAACTGATGAGGATCAACCAAAACTAGATGATGAGATGCATGAGACTTTTGATGTCAGCAATGAAAGGTATGAAGGAAATACCCATTAAATGATTGTGGACCGAAATCCTTTACCTGCACATGATTTGATTTGTCACGAGATGAAGGATATAATCAATGTGGATAACTTTGGAAAAGGGCATCACCTAATTCAAAATTGTATGGTTAAGCATGAAACAATGATGTATCCCAAATTTGAACTTGCATCATTTATTGCTAGTTAATGGTCAGATTCTACATACTCCTAGATTGATAAGTTGGCATAATACCATTAGTGTGAAATAGATTGATGAATTTTCTAACTTGATTCAGAGGATTTCAGCAAGTACCTTGATGATTAGTTGCTGTCCTATTATGGTGATCATAGAGTTTTCAGACTTTTCATTATTGATAGCAGCTGATTGCATGGGACATGATGCACAAAATTATCACTTCAATTCTTGGAATGTTATTTCTGATATTGATGATTTAACGTGTGATGCATATCCTTCCTCTTTGACGATTTATGAAGATCCAGTTGTGGTCTGTGGTAATGTGGTGGATCCAGCTGGGTTGAATATAGGATCACCCATGATTATTTATAGTTTACTTTCTGCTGTAATGAGCCCAACCTGGCTCCACTAAAAATCCATAAGGTTTTGCGCAAAAAATAACACTTTCTAGCAAAGTTCCTTTATTTAAATACTCAATTTCAATATACTATTTATTTACCAGCATACACCATTATTTCAAATGCATATTTGGTAGAGTTCTGGAATTAACAATTAATGAATTCCCTCACAATTCAAATACTGATGGATTAAATCTATTAAAATTTCAACGAAAGACAAACGCATTAAAGAACCTGTTATTAAATGCATTGAATGGTGGTGGCAGCTGCTGAAACCTTTATTCTGGTCCACGTGCTAAGTGACTGGACTCCTAGCGTCAACAACAACAGTCTAATGCTTTGAATTGCTACACCTCACGTGAGGTAGTTTCCACACAGGAAGATGGTACGTACTTTCTGCAAGAGGGCTGACGTTTCCTTCAGCAATGGATGCCGTCAGCTTCTTCTCTGTTCTCAGCTTTTACGGATGAGACTCCAGCAGTCCCAAATCCATGTACACTGATTAGTAAAGATTTCTTAACGTCTCCAAACTCTCCACGCCTCCAACATTAGTTTTCGATTCCCAGCCAGGTGATTGAAATCTCAACTAATATTGATTTCTTCTAAATTCCAATAGATAAGAATGGCCTCTTCAAGAAGGCCTCAGTTCAGATAGATCGATCCAGAATTCCACTTCTCCTTCAAGTCACAGGCACATAGTATGAAGGATGAATAATTGGCTATACTTCAGCAACCAATTAATGATTAGCTTCAGAAGAATCAGTCTTCTAGAAAACTAATTTGACCCTTATACTTCAGCAAGGGCACAAATTTCAGAATAAACAGGAACAATTCCCAAGACCAATTTTTATATAAAATATTCGATCAATGCCAATCCCAATGAAATGAGCTCATATTTATAATCCATCCTTGGCCACAATTTCCCAAAAAGAGTTTCAGTTCACAGCTCTTTTAATTAACAACTTCTAATTTATTATAATAATAAAGTATTATTATAATAATGTGGCTTTATTATTAATTAATATTTTATAAATATTAATTAATAAATATGAACTCATGCGATAAATCCTGCATCCATTGCTGATCATGGCAGACTGACATAGCCATCCATCGCACTGCCAAAAATAGCAACTGCCAAAAAATAAACTTACTATAAATATTAAGTCCCCAGCCAAAGAACTGCACAAATTGACTATCGTCTGGAATACTGACCACTGCCAATACTGCCATGACAGAAATGGAAACTGACCAAATCGACTTACTAAAAATAGCAAGTCCAGACTTACTAAAAACAACAAGTCTGCCAATTGGGACCCTCAAAACTAGGCATCAGCTCACGAGGGTCACGATGATGAGCTGATCAAAGCCACTGTCAATACCTTGCTAAAATGGGGTCATCATAGTCGGACCTCCCCAAGATTACTTGTCCCCAAGCAATCCCTAAGCAAACTGTATATCACAATCCACCTGGATCGCAAGGGTGAAACTATGTAATATCATTGTCGCGCACAACTGGCCCTTGTAGCACCAACACCCAAATAACTGACATCAAGGACATCATCTGAAGACTAACTGTAGGTGCTGATGGGAGAAACAACTCAGCAGAACTCAGCCCAATTGAAACACAAACTCAGCCAATTCCTGAGTCCCTTCCACTGAAACCAACCTCTGATAAACTGTCCCTGGAGTATCGATACTGCAAGTGGTCCAACTTGCAACTGCCAATTCCATTTGTGAAGGATGGTCCTAACCCATCCCAGAATGGATGGTATGAAACTAGAGTCACCCACATCGATGTAAAACTAAATCCTCTGCCTGTGGGTTGACGAAATAGGATGAGCACACCTCATGGTAATGTCGATAGAAAGCCCCAATCTCCATCAATGGCTCATCATTACCAAACTTGGAATCAAGAGATGGCTCCAATCTATGACTCCGCGTAAATGCAAGCTGGGTAGGGTCCTGGACAACTCTCTCAGCAAACCCAACAATAAAATCCCTGTTGGGAAGCATTGTAGCCAAGGTCTCTACAATACTCCCCACTAAGCGTCGTATAGCGCAACAGCCTCGAACGAGAGTACCCTCAGATACTCGGTACGAACTCCCCTGCAAGTCTGCACTCTCAAGAAGATACTCCATGAATGTTTCGGTGCAATAAAAATTATACGTGGAAGCGTCAACCTGCTTCCCCGCAACCCACAGCTGATCCTCCGATAAATGTGGCACTGCCAACTACCTACTGCTACCAGTTGTATGAAATGTGGAAATAGATTTGCTTCTGGTAGACGGAAGCAAATCATTATGAGAGCTCGTCTCCACTGATGCTCTCACCTCCTCTATACGTGTTGCACCCAAATCCTAGATGGATGTCTACCATATCATCACGTCCCTCATCCCCAACCATAGAAGCCAACTCACCACCAACCACCTCAATGTGCAACTGAATTGGGTCTGGGGCTGGTGTGGACCGAACATGTGCCAACTCTACGGTCACCTCCTCCAATCGTGACTGTGACCCCTATAAAGCCAACTGGGTACACTGCAGTGAGTCCACAGTCACCTCAAGCTCCTGGGTAAGCTCAACCACCTCCTCCTCTTTCCCTAATAATGTCTCATAACAGGTACTGCCCCACTCTAGAAGGTAATTGTTTGCTCCAAAATTTTGCACCCAGATGCTAAGTCCTGAAACTTGAGCAATTTTGGAGTAACATTGGAACAATCACTAGCTTGTGGGTAAACTTTAAATGTGACTGAACCTCCGGGTTCTAGGCCGGCTCCTATGAGATGTAACTTGGTATTCACCTATTCTAAGTAAACTGGAAACTTGAGGGAAAAATGATAAGGACTTTTAAGAAAACAACCTAGATAAAAACTGGAAAAAGAGGTGAAACACCAAATTTAGAATGAAGAACATTGCTCTTATTTCTGCACAATGAACAACTGGAATTGATACAATTTTGGACACACATAATAGAATTAACTGCTATTCATATAAGTGTTTCATGAGAAAACTCTAAAATGACAAAAATTGAAGGGAATTTGGCCACATTCAAGATCTATCAACCAGGTGTATAACTCACAATCTATAAATAACACATCTATTATTTAGAACTGCAGAAAAACTGAGACAAAATTTGAGGTTTAGACAACAACACATCAAATCATCAATCACTGAAACTGCAAAAATAAATATCTCCAAAACAGGTCCACTGTATATATATTCTGCTCAATGGCAACAAAACAATGCCCAACACATGAACGGATCAGAGAAAGAAGAGAAAAAATGCCAAGGACAAAATTTCACATGTGCATCAATATGCTCCTCTCAAAAATCCCTCCCTTACAATGCACAAGGAGAAATGATAAATAGGAAAAACTCACCTACAACCCCCTAAAAAGTGGAAACTGCATTTCAAAATGCAGGGGTCAGATGTGAGAGAAATCCCTAAAAAAGTGGCCTCTAAACCTCCACTTAAGAACTCCAAATGGCCTAAAAGACCCATCTGTCCATATACCATGAGTGACCACTTCAGTTTGGCCATATCAACTCCTAAAATGACTCAAATGAATCATAAAAGAGTCCAGATCCATAACAACTAGTAACAGCAAGTCAGAACAACACCTTTCCCTCTTTGCATGCACCACCTCTTTGACTTTTCAATCCCTTATTCCTCCAAATCTGAAAATGGACTTCCAGCTTTATTTCTAAATTTGCAATTTTTTAAATAGAAATTAATTGATTCATAAAACATCAATTAATTATTATTTAATTACATTTATTTGCAAAATTAATAAAAACAACCCTTTTAATAAATATTTTAAATAATGTAATAACATATTACTTGATTTAAGTAATATGCTATTATATTACTTAAAATATTTATAACATTTAGTGAAATGAGTTGATTTTATTTAATAAAAAAAAAGAGAAACCGATAACTATTGGATCTCAAGCCACTTTTCAAAAAACAAAAGTAATGCATATACCCTAAAAGCAAAACATAAGCTTTTGCTTAGCCATTTGTGTCGATGCTTTTTGGAAACTTATGGCAGTTGCTGTTTGAGAGGGTTTTGAAACCCTAAATCACCGCCATGGGAGAAGAAAACACTGCTGTCAGCCGCCATAGCAAGACTTAACAAAGAGTTTTGATGATGATTTCAAAACTAAATGACCTCTTCTGCTTAATCGTGGCCGCCATGGAGGGATTTCTGACTTATAACTGCAAGAAAAATGCTGGAAACACGGGTAAGAATGACTCGTGTTTGTTGAATCTGCATTTTATCATTTCTTTCCTTGAATGTTTAGCTGCTTACCGCTGTTTACTGCATATGTCTATGCCATGCTTTTTGTAGAAAAGTCTGTTGCTTCTTCTGTAGATTTTTTTTGAAGAAAACGCTTGCTTCTGTCTTTTACTTCTTCAAAAATCTGTAATTTTCTTTTCTTTAAATCGTGGCTCCACAAAAGTTCTTTGGCTGAGAAAATGGCCGCCATGTTTCTGTTTCTCTTTTGACTGTCTTCTAAATTCTTCTAGCCGCCATGGAGGGATTGTATGTCTTCGAAATCTGCCTTTCCCTCTTGTTTAAATCTTCTTTCATTCTGATTTGAAAAAGAAAACTGTATCTCTCCTCTAAATTATAGTTGTATCTGCTTTTTTCGAAACTGTTTGAAAGAAAATTTATGTCTGTTTAACAGTCATGGAAAAGAAGGGTTTGCTATTTTTGAAATCAGATTTTGTATTGAAACACGCTACTTTTGTGTTCTAAAAAAAAGTTCTCTTTCTGTACTTCTCTGCGTTTTTAACTTGAACCAGCACCTCCCATTTTTGAAAATCTGTTACCTGTTTTATGCTGGAACTTGTTACCTCCATTTCTGTTAAAAAGTTGCATCTGGGTATGTAGAAAATGTGTTTAAAAAATGCCAAGAATGTTGCTGTTATACTGAACTCACCATGAAAGAAATGTGGCTTCAACTGGTGTTTAGACTTGCTCTCATGTTGCTGTTTTCTGAATTCTGAAAACAAAAATACTGTATCCTTTCATATCTGTTGCAAAAGAAAAATCATTGTCTTGTATTGAATCCGCCATATAGGGTTTTCGGCTGTGACTGGAACATTTGCTGCATCATTGGTATTTTCTTTACATCTCCAGTAGTTGATGTCTGCTGTATGAAAATGTGTTAAAACAGAGAATTCTTACTGTTTCTTTCCTTTCCTCGCTCTCCTTCAGCATATGCTCTTTTGCATAAAAATAGAAACTCTAAAAAATGTTCATCTGGGTAAATGTGTTGAAACTGGAAATTTCAACCACTACAAGTTGCATCTTCTTTGTGGCTTTCCATCTATTTTTTTGCAAATATCATTCTGGAAAATTGCATCTTCATCTGCTGTAGATTATTCTTTTCCAATTGGGGCTGGCTTGAATGGAACTTTTTGTTACTTTGAATTCAAAATTTGCATGTTTTCTAGTTGCATTAAAATTCCTGGTCAGAGATGCATGTCCACCTTGGTAGCTGTCTTTGCTGATCATTTCCAATTACTGTTCTAGCCTATAAGGTTTCAACTCAAGACTGTTGTCCCTTAAATAAGCTTAGCTTGTCAATTTTGATTATAACGAAAGGTTTCATATTGGAAACAATATGTCCCTTTAACATTATATATTTCTTTCTTGATTGTGACACCTGTTAAAGTAATTATTCAAATGCATATGTTGGGCTCGTACCCAAAGGGAGCCTTGGTTAGGGGCACATATACATTGAAATAATTATCTTCCTGCACATGAAACAAACACATTAGCATAAATTTCCTTTCTCACAAGCACTTTAGCATTCTGATGCTTTCTTTTTCCGATTTAGGACAGCATTAAAAATTACAGCATAGGCATAGAGTAATTAAGGTAACCAGCCATTGCTTAGATCCACATGGGATCTAACATCATTGCTTTTCCCAAATTTTTTGCAGGATTCAGGAGCTTGGTGGGAGACTCGCAAAGACGGAAAAGACTCAGGACCATCCAACCTTTCCAGCTATAACCAGTCAAAGCAACATGCAATGACTGGTTAACCTTAACCTATTTCTTCCTATCCTATTTTTTTTTTTAAAATTCTGTTTTAAATCTGTAGGAGAAATGATAGGCTATACTCATGGCTTGTGTGAAGTTTTCAATTTGAACTAGTCTGAATACATGCATTTATATTTTCAAATGAGTGAACTCAAAAATGTAATTTTATCATTGTTCAATGCAAATGAAAAGCTTTCTTTTTCTGAATTCCACAATGTTCTATCTTTCTGTTTGAAAATCAATAATGAATTCAATTGATTGGAAATGTACCTTTTGTAGCAAAATTGCTAGGGTAGTGAAATTTTGATAACATTTCTGGCGACCTTTGCTGATTGTCTGCCTGCTAGACAACTGAAAACTAGTGGCTTATCCATTGGGCAACTGAGTCAGTTTGAAAAACATAACAACTTGATACAAAATGGGAAGTTAATCATCTTTTGCTGTTTGTTTATATCATGTGTTTATGTTATGATGTGAGCAACAACTCATTTCCTAATGTATGCATGTGCTCATAAATGACAGCAAATGTTGGTTACCTTCCTGTTATGAGACCACAAATTGGAAAACGCTAAAACTGTGCTCGGACAGCACTTGGAGGAAAATGAAATTATGAAACAGACCTTCAACTGATATGTAATACCTAATCATTAGATATTCATGTGCTTCACCATAAGGGTATGTGATGATTAGATATTTCATATCAATTGGAAACTAAAACAGAAATAGATTCCTTGATGTATGCTGGTATGACTTGATATAACCTCTTGGGGAAGATGTCCATTATGTACAGCAGGGAAGTTTTATGCTCTGCTGCACATGATGAACCTCTTTTGCATGGGGCATTAACAAATTGTAATAGTGTGCATCAAGAAGCTTGCTTCGTAACTAACTGAAACCTAAAACTATAGTGTAGAACACTTTATTGAATGCTGGAAACCTAGACTAGGAAACTTAGGGTAGATCAAACCTCGAAGCAACGCTTGAGGTGAATTCCATTGATTGGAATTGGTAGAATATCTCCATCAACTGTGGCTAGTTGAAAGGCATTATGCTCCTTGCACTCTGAAATCAAAAAGGGGCCAGACCACATGTGATCAAACTTAGTATGATGGCCTGGCCTACTTTTAAGAACATCCCACCTTAGAACTAGATCTCCTTCTTTAAAAATCCTTGGAGTGGCTTTTTTGTCAAACACCCTCTTAGTTTGAATCTGCTGATACTCCATTGTTTTAAGAGCTTGCCTCCTTTTCTCCTCCAACTCCAACAATTGAGCATGCCTCATCTTTAGTGGATCATCCTCATCAAATAAAACCAGCTGATTAGCAAGATCTAGCGTTGGGAACTCTGTTGAGATGGGTAACCTGGCTTCTTTCCCATACACCAAAGCATAAGGGGAATTACCTAAAATCTGCTTAGGAGTAATTCTGTCCAGCCATAGTGCAGATTTAAGCTTTGAATGCCAGTCTCTCTGGTTCTCCTGCAAAGTGCTCTTTATAATTCTGATTAAGTTCTTATTGGTTGACTCAGCCAACCCATTACCCTGAGGGTATAATTAGAGGAAGTACTTAGGTAGATACCATTTTGTAAAGCCCATTCAGTAACTTTGGATCCCACAAATGACATAGCATTATCATAAATTATTGATTCAGGAATACCAAACCTGGTAATGAGATCTTGGTAGAAGTTTAGAACTGCAGATTCAGTTGCTTCCCTTAGAGCCACAACTTAAGTCCAGCGGGTAAAATAATCCGTTGCAGTCAATATCCACTTATGACCAGCGCTGGAACTAGGGTTAATGGGACCCACAAAGTCAATGCCCCATCTCATAAATGGTTGGTCAACCACAATGGGTTGTAGAGGTAAGGCTCCAAGCCTCTCTTTGCCTGCAAATAAGGCACATTTCTGACATTTCTTTGCCCATGCATGGGCATCCTTAAATAAATCAAACCAGTAATAGCCTACCCTCATGATTTTAAAAGCTATTGTTTTTGGGCTAAAATAACCCCTTGAGTCATGAAACTGCTCCAATAGCCTACTGGCTTCATTAGTATCAACACATCTCAAAAGTACACCATTAATGTCTTTTTTGAACAAGACATCGTTAATTAAGACATATGGTATAGATTGTAACCTGAAATTTCTTCTTTTAGATCTTTCCAGCCCTGGAGCACATTTGCCAGTCTTGAGGAAATGAACCATCTCCTTTAACCAGCTTGCTGGTTGACCACTTACATCTACAATGTTGTTTACCAGTGCTACATCTTTGCTGTTTTTTGATTTCAGAATAGGCTCATCAGCCAATTGTTCACACAATCCCTTTCCTCTTACTAACTTGGTGATCTTTATATCAACATCGTATTCCATCACCTTCGTAATCCATCCTGCACGCTTCTCATTAAGATCTCTACTCAACAAAAATTCTTTAATGCTTGGGTGAGAAACCATAAGATGTATCTTGTTGTAAGAAAGCAGATGTCTAAATTTCTTAAGACTCTTAATAACAGCAAAAGCATGTTTTTCCACAAAGCTATAACGTTGTTTATAATTCTCAAGTCCTCTGCTATAAAAAGCAATGGGTTGCTCAAAGCCTTCATTATTCTTCTGAACCAAAACAACAGATATAGCGTCTAAACTCACATAGACATACAAGATAAAGTCCTTAGAGAAATCGGGATTTATTAAAGTGGGAGCAGATGTAAGTGCCTCTCTTAATAACTGAAAACTGTTTTTACCTTCCCTTGTCCAAGAAAAAGCAGCATTCTTTTTCAACATAGCTGTTAATGGTTTTAACAATGAAGCAATGTCAGGCATGAACCTTCTCACAAAGTTGATCCTGCCAATAAAACTTTGCAAGCCCTTTTTATGACTAGGCAATGGCAATTCCAGAATTGCTCTGATTCTTTCTGCATCAATTCTGATGCCATCTTTGGAGACAACATGGCCTAACAACTTACCTTCATGAACTGAAAAAATACATTTTTTAGGATTAAGGGAATCCCAAATTCCCTGCATCTCTCAAAAACTGCCTCAAATGAGAAAAATGTGAATCAACAGTTTTAGAAAAAATAGTAATGTCATCTAGGTAAACCAGTACCATTTTATACAGCAATCCCTTAAAAGACATATCCATTGCCCTTTGAAACGTGGCACCAACACTTGATAAGTCAAAAGGCGTCCTTTTATAAGCCATTGTGCCCCATTTCGTGGTGAAAGCTGTTTTATGCTGATCCTCATCCTTGACCAACACCTGATTATAACCTGAAAAACCATCTAGAAGTGAGAACCTTTCAGAACCAGCCACTACCTGTAAGATCTACTCCATTGAAGGCAGTGGATAATGATCTTTTAACGAGGCTCTGTTTAGATCTCGAAAATCAACACAAAGCCTAATCTCCCCATTCTTTTTCCTAACAGGGACAAGATTAGAAACCCAACTAGTATGTTTGATCTCATAGATGATACCCCCTTCAATAAGTTTAGTCAACTCTTTAAACATTAAAGGCTCTAACTTGGGGTTAATAGGCCTTTGTTTCTGCTTCACAGTTTTAACATTAGGAAGCAACTCAATAGTATGCTGAGCTATAAGAGGATCAAAACCCTTCAAAACTGAATACTCCCAAGCAAAAATATCTGAAAACTCTTGACATAACTTGACAAAATCAGAATTTTCTTGTGCTGAACAAACTTTACCAAGTTTTAGATTTTTACCTTCAGCCACTTGCACATCCTGGTAATGGTTTTCCGTAATTTGCATACCTGCCTTGTTCTTTTTAAGCTGGTCATCAAAACTGAAAATTGACTCTAATGTAACCAAACCCTTAAGCAGTTTATTAGATGTAAGTTGAATTATCTGATCATCATAGTTATGCCTAAGCTTCTCCTGATTTGAAACAGAAAACATGTCTTCTTCTAAAAGAAAGTTCAAAATCTGCTCATCACTATCAAAAACCTGCCAATGGGTGTTATTATCAGGGATTGAAGGTCTCACAACTACCTTGATATGCTGCTGTACATTTTCCTTACTTACGTTGTATGTAATATTGAATTGAGCATCCACAGCAGCAAGCCTATCTGCATGCTGATTTCTTATTCTAGGAACATAAACAATATTAAAAGCTTTAAACTCTTCAATGATATCCCATACTCTATGTTTGTATAAATGCAGAGTATCATTCTTGGCTGCACATAATCCCCTTACCTGATTTACAATTAGTTCAGAGTCACCATATGCCTTGATGCAATCAATTCCCCTCTTTCTTGCCCATTCTAAACCCTGGACCAAACTTTCATACTCAGCAACATTATTAGAACAGGAGAAAGAAAAACGAAAAGCAGAGTAATACTTATCACCCTGTGGGGAAATCAACATAGCTCCTCCACCTGCACCATTCTTACTCCTTGAGCCATCAAAAAACAACTCCCATACCTTCTGCTGCTGTTCTGAAGTCTGGTTATTAGCCTTTACAAGATTAGGCATAATTAGATTAGGTTCATGAATCATATAAATGCCTAAACCAGTTTGTTCCAAAACTGATTGCTCAGTATCAAAAGTGTGCTTTGTTGCCCACTCATCGAAAAGGATGTCAGGGATATCTTCTACTTGGGTTTTTGACTCAAGGACAACAGACCTTTCTTCATCCTCATAAGAAACTAGATTTGCATTTATAACACTAGGGATGTAAGGTTCTATATGATCCTTGGCAAGAACTTCTGATTTCACAGTCACCTTGGTGCCATACCTTGTCCTAAACAACATGTAAGACCAATCAGAGGATAAATACCCACCAATCTTTGCTATAAAATCTCTGGATAAACATAATGCAAAGTATGGTGGAAGGTCAATGACGTAAATGTCCTGTGATATTGAAAAATTTGGGCATGCATGAAGCGTCAAACTAGCATTTTTAATGAGACCGACAGTATTAACAGTAGAACCATCAAGTTGAACCACCCCCTTTTCCAAGGTTTCATACTTAAGACCCAACTGATCTGCAATTTTTAGAGGCATAACAGAACTGGTTGCACCACTATCCACCATACAATTGTGGACTAAA
The DNA here is from genome assembly GCA_018584345.1 of Thuja plicata. Taxonomy (NCBI): domain Eukaryota; kingdom Viridiplantae; phylum Streptophyta; class Pinopsida; order Cupressales; family Cupressaceae; genus Thuja; species Thuja plicata. Next base: position 637,849 of record MU228194.1, on the reverse strand, counting down.
TTATCCCCTATAATTAGAGATACATAAAAAGGAGGTTTTACATTCTTAGCATCTGACTTACTACTTCCCCCATTTGAATTGGTTAAAACAGAACTAGAATTGATGTTTCCAGCATCATTAGACTCATCCTTTTTTGACAAAGCAGACTGTAATAAATCAGATTGACCCGTAATTAATAATGAATCCCACATGCTAATAGAAACATTCATTTTTTTCATACTTTCAACAATGTTGAAAGGTAAAGTGGCATGTACCTTAGGCTGTACCTTGGAAACAACCGGATCTGATTGTACTTGAGACTGTTGCTTAGTTGCAGCTTGAGAATCCCTTTGTAGAATTTGTGAAATTGGCTGGATTGATGGTCCTGCGGCAGCTGCAACTTTGTCTTTACTTGCTGGATTTTGATCAAGGTCCCTTTGTTTTGTTCTTGAATAAACAGAAACTGCAGGATCATCTCCATTAATCCCACAAAACTCTTCAAACTGCCAATTCATCAATGTAGCATTAGCTCCAGGCACATTCTGTTGCTGTTGTGATTCGTTTTTGAGAACCTCTTGTGATCCTGCAGCATTCTGAACCATCAACGCTTGGTTGATAATTCCGCTTGAATATGTAGCCTGATTATGGGGTTGGTTGCAGGGATATCACCACTCATAATCCGCTCAATAATTATTCTGAGCTGGCACTATATCTTTAACAACATTTAATGGTGCTGGTGCATATGGCCTAAAAGGCCTCTGATTAAAATTCTGACGATTCCCAACATAACCCCCTTGGTAAGGTTGCCTATTACCCTGGTTTTGGCCTTGATTTTGGGGCTGGAATGATTGGCTTACATTCTGATTCGGGGCTTGATAAGGCTGTCTACTCTGAAACTGCTATTTTTTAAGATTGACAAGCTCATTGCTGAAAGTTTGCAGCAAACCCTCTATTTTTTGCTGGTTGTTTTTAATCTCCTGTAACTCTAAAGATGGGCCTGCATGAGCCATTTCTTGACTGGGAACAATTGGCAAAGGATTAAAAGATGGTATGGCCAAAGGCATATTAGGCTGTATATCTGGAAAAAATGGCATGGGTGGCCTAAGAGCTATCTTACCCGCTTGGATAAGACTATTTTCTGCCCTAACAACAATACTAAAAGCTTGAGGTAGAGAAGTGCCCCCCATGGACTGTATCATTATTGATATATCACTATTAAGACTCTTCAAGAAATATAGAAAAGCATGGTCGGCAGAAGGTCTTACCGTAAATGGAATCCTATGCCATGTCCTCTGAAACCGTGTATTGTAATCAGTCATTTTCTCTTGAGGGGCCCTTTTGATGGTAGTGAGCTGCTCCACTAGGGACAAATGATCCAATTTGTCTTCAAAAAACTTGCTTAGAGAATCTCCCAGCCGGTCCCATGAATCAATTGATCCCACTGCAAGGGTTCTAAACCACTCTAATTCTTTCCCCTTGAAAGATGATGCTAATAACTTGGTGGCTACATCTTCTTCAGTAATGTGATGTACATTACTGAGAGTAGCCACATCCCTGATGTGCTAAGCAGTAGTTTGGCTTTCTCCGGTAAAATCAGGTAAGCTTTTAAGCGCTGCCAAAGGAATATCATGGTGTTGGCCAAAATTCAGTGGGCTCCCCTGATTAAAGGGTACAAAAGCAAATTGTCTTGCCATTTCTGAAAAAGATGGTCCAGCAGCTGAAATACTTGCTGAAAACAGAGAACTACTTGTAGTTACTGCTGTTACTACTGAAACAATAGAAGCTACTAGTTCGGAAAACTCAGTTCTGCAAGTTGGACTTGTAGAATGTTTGATCCTTCTTCTATAAAATCGAAATTCAGGAGTTGTTACCTTGACCCAGCTTGATGGCGTCGTTCTCAAAAAAGTTCTCCCTCTTCTCCTAGGTGGCTCAAGCTGCAAATACTCAACAAAACCTGAACTCCTGGTTTGTATCCTTCTCATAAAAATCACACAGCACTGATCTTCGAACCTTGAATAGACAGAGTCGCCAGATATGCAAATAAGAACCTCTGAAAACTTGCTGGTTGCATATCAGAACAGCAAGAAAAAATTTGTCCCATTGGGCGTGCCAAAACTATTAGCTCCAAAATTTTGCACCCAGATGCCAGGTCCTGAAACTTGAGCAATTTTGGAGTAACATTGGAACAATCACTAGCTTGTGGGTAAACTTCAAATGTGATTGAACCTCCGGGTTCTAGGCCAGCTCCTATGAGATGTAACTTGGTATTCACCTATTCTAAGTAAACTGGAAACTTGAGGGAAAAAGGATAAGGACTTTTAAGAAAACAACCTAGATAAAAACTGGAAAAAGAGGTGATACACCAAATTTAGAATGAAGAGCACTGCTCTTATTTTTGCACAATGAACAACTGGAATTGATAGATCTTGAAATGATAGATATTTATTTTTGCAGTTTCAGTGATTGATGATTTGATGTGTTGTTGTCTAAACCTCAAATTTTGTCTCAGTTTTTCTGCAGTTCTAAATAATAGCTGTGTTATTTATAGATTGTGAGTTATACACCTGGTTGATAGATCTTGAATGTGGCCAAATTCCCTTCAATTTTTGTCATTTTAGAGTTTTCTCATGAAACACTTATATGAATAGCAGTTAATTCTATTATGTGTGTCCAAAATTGTATCAATTTCAAATGCTTATTCGGTAGAGTTCTGGAATTAACAATTAATGAATTCCCTCACAATTCAAATACCAATGGATTAAATCTATTAAAATTTCAATGAAAGACTAACGCATAAAAGAACCTGTTATTAAATGCGTTGAATGGTGGTGGCGGCTGTTGAAACCTTTATTCTGGTCCACGTGCTAAGTGACTGGACTCCTAGCGTCAACAACAACAATCTAATGCTTTGAATTGCTACACCTCACGTGAGGTAGTTTCCACGCAGGAAGATGGCACGTACTTTCTGCAAGAGGGCTGACGTTTCCTTCAGCAATGGATGCCGTCAGCTTCTTCTCTGTTCTCAGCCGCTACAGATGAGACTCCAACAGTTCCAAATCCACGCACACACTGATTTGTAAAGACTTCTTAACGTCTCCAAACTCTCCACGCCTCCAGCATTAGTTTTCGATTCCCAACCAGGTGATTGAAATCACAGCTAACATTGATTTCTTCTAAATTCCAATAGATAAGAATGGCCTCTTCAAGCAGGCCTCAGTTCAGATAGATCGATCCAGAATTCCACTTCTCCTTCAAGTTACAGGCACACAGTATGAAGGATGAATAATTGGCTATACTTCAGCAACCAATTAATGATTAGCTTCAGAAGAATCAGTCTTCTAGAAAACTAATTTGACCCTTATACTTTAGCAAGGGCACAAATTTCAGAATAAACAGGAACAATTCCCAAGACCAATTTTTATATAAAATATTCGATTGATGCCAATCCCAATGAAATGAGCTCAGGCCACAGTTTCCCAAAAAGAGTTTCAGTTCACAACTCTTTTAATTAACAACTTCTAATTTATTATAATAATAAAGTATTATTATAATAATGTGGCTTTATTATTAGTTAATATTTTATAAATATTAATTAATAACTATTAATTAATAAATATGAACTCATGTGATAAATCTTGCATCCATTGCTGATCATGCCAGACTGACATAGCCATCCACTGCACTGCCAAAAATAGCAACTGCCAAAAAATAGACTTACTATAAATAGTAAGTCCCCAGCCAAAGAACTGCACAAACTGACTATCATCTGGAATACTGACCACTGCCGATACTGCCCTGCCAGAAATGGAAACTGACCAAATCGACTTACTAAAAATAGCAAGTCCATACTTACCAAAAATAGCAAGTCCATATTTACTAAAAATAGCAAGTCTGCCAATTGGGACCGTCAAAACCGGGCATCAGCTGACGAGGGTCACGATGATGAGCTGATCAAAGCCACTACCAATACCTGCTAAAATGGGGTCATCACATCTACAGTGGACTATTGTTGATTGGATTGTTTAGGATCGATGCTTGTTTGTTGTTTACAAAATTATAGAGTAAATACCATTGATGTTGATTCTATAATCATCATCAGCTACATTCTTGGTGGACATCATATGGGAATCAGAGTAGTGTAGCGTTAGCATGGTGGAGTTACTCTTTGTGTTGGTACTCATACACAAGGACTTTTTCAAGGGTTGTTGATGATTAATGACGATGGAAGAAACATTCCATGGAAGTTAGGGACTCTAAAAGTAATATTGTTGTTGCTGCTACCCCTTGTTTCAGAATACATAGAAATCCATTTCAGTTTTAGTAGGTGGATTGGGGGAAGATTATGAATAGATTTTTGTCTCCTATTGAGTTGGTAACCTTTGGAAAGACGTTTAGCCAAGGGTACAAGAAAAAAATTAATTATGGCTGAGATTTTTCAGTCTTGCAGTGAATTTTTCCTTGCAAATGTTGCGACTTGAAAATTCAAATTTGCATAGTTGCAAATTTGAGGACTTGCACACGTTTGTGCAACTAGTTGTGGGAGATCCTTTGGGTAGAGTTCAATTATTCTCCACTTTCACATGAGAGTTTGGATCACTACAGTCACTTCATAATGTTAGTACAGATGCTTTGAGATGATGATTGGTTGAGTGTAGTGAGTTTGGTATATTGGTGTACTTGAGTTTTTTCCCTTGACACTTGGAGATTAAGTGTTGATGATATGATTTCACTTGGCGGCAGTAGAGGCATTCTTTGGTTAGCGGTTTGCAGAGTTCTGACGGTGATTTATCTTCTTCATTTTGAGGATGTCATGGGGAGTGATGCTTGGGTTTATATTTTTATGGTGGGTGAGTAGGGAGTTTTTTCAGTTGCCTGGATCGTGATTGGTAGTGGGTTTGCTGATGTGATCTTTTTTGAGTTTCCTTGGCAGGTTATATTTTATGGGAATAATTTCAACTCTCAGGGATTTCAATTTTGGTTTTGATGATGTTCTCTTTATGGGGTTATAGAAGAAGAGAGCACAATTTGAGTATGGTGGCTTATCAATTATGATCAGAGTGGCACACTGTTAGCATGGTGGCTCCATTTTGAGTTTGTTTCGAAACCTTGAGATCACTTTGGTCATTTGCTCAATAGTTAATAGGAATCTGACAACCTATGTCGACATTCCAATGTTCACTCCTATGGTTTTTCAGTCTGGTCCTTTCGAAGAGTAGTTTCCTAAGGAGTTGATTAAGTTTGTGCAGTTCTTGATTGCTCTTCTCACTAGAGGTTGGCAGGACATCTCAGGTTCAGATACCTTATAGGACCGTGTCTTCAATAGATGGTACTGTAATTTTCTTAGGTTGACTTAGGACCTTGGGATCATTCTTGGTTTCAGTATGGATAAGTTTGGTGATTGTGGAGTTGCTCTAGCATTGCTTGAGGACAAGCAATATTTGGGAAGTGCGGACTATAATGTCCCCTTTCTAGCATTAGTAGAAAGACATTGTTGTTAGTCTATTTCTTCATGGTTCCATAAGCTAACGAGGACATAAGAGGGATCTTGAGGCCATTTGGCCTAGGTAGTTTCAGTTGCAGGTTGATTTGAGGTGTCTGGATGCAGTTTTGGGCACACTTACTATTTATAGTAAGTCATTTTGGGCATGGTCGAGATCTTTGGTGACAGTGTCATGTCGATGGTAAATGATTAATATCGATTGAAGATTTTAATATCATTGATATGATTTATTTATGCATTAATAAAGTTAGTTTATAGAGTTAAATATAAATATTTAACTTTATTAATGCAAGACTATAGTTAAACGAGAAATATTTAAAGTCCCTTTATTTAATAACACATTGGAGACATTAAATGTAAATGGGGACTTAAGTTTAAGGGGAAGTTATTTTAAGTGACATGAGAAATATTAAAGGAAAAGCAATCGCTGGAAAATAGGGGAAAAAAAGGAAAATCCCAAAAAATAGGAAAATGCAAAAGTGATGGGGAAAAAGTGATTTTGTTTATCCCACATTGGTAAGATGAGTGAATGAGCTCTTATGAGAGCGTTATAAAAGATTTTCAAGAGCTCACTTTCAGGCAAGCTGGAAAATATATGAAATTGATGAAATTGTTTGGAGAGTTTTTTTGAAAGGTTTGGAGGATGAAATCCCTCTTCGCTGACAATCTCTATGCTGTTGAAAGCCAATCTCTCTGCGAACACTGAGAAAGGGTGCCGAACTAGTCTGCAAATGTATTGATATTATCGTATTGGCTGGAGCAGTACTATATGAATGCCGTACCAACTGCTGGGTGTTGTACATCACCTACAGGGATGTCATAAGACAGCATATTGGAAGCCGTACAGGGTTGCAGCAAATATCTGAAGTCATATACATTGATGCAGCTGAGGAATGAGGGTACGAATATTGCTGCTGGTGCATTAGAAGACAGTATTATGTATGTAAATGTCTGATAATATTATTATTCCTTGTGAAAACCAAGCGTCTATTTTCTGATAAAGACTCCTAGAGATAGCAGTGATAGACTAGAGGCTTTATGTATGTTGACATGAATGTATTTGGTCTCATATTTATGTTGTTATAAGAAGATATCATGTTTCAGTTTGGTATATAAGTTGTATTTGTTATTCAATTCTGCTTATTTGTTGTTGGCAATATCATAGTAGCAATATAGGCATCTTTGTTGGTTGAATATGTTTTTATTCCATAACTTCAAAAAACAAAAAACCACTACCAGGCAGACCATTTCAAATGATTCACACCCTTTCAAACTAAGCAATCTTAACTCTTAGTTAGAAATCCTGAGTGGGTCTCTATGCATGCATCAATGTTGAATAATTAGTATTCAAGGCTTTAAATTACCCTCATTGTAAATATTTTCCCATTGAATGAACCTTACTATTCTCATTAAAATGAAAAATGTCAAGAATCATAAGAGCACCATAGAAGGTTACAAGTAGCTAAAAAATGGCAGGGGATTCCAAGGAGATGATAAAAAAAACAGAAAGGATAGAAAGATAGAGAGTCTCTCACCCACCTGCCTATCTCCTATTATCTTATAAAATCCAATATTAATTTTCACAATTTTTTGTAGCAATGTCAATTTGTCAGGTTTTAAAAACTATTTTAGTAATATACTTCCTTATCTAACACCCTTATTATTATAAAATGTATTTGGTAGGAACGATTGCATCCTGAAATAATTGTACTGAATCTACTAATACATCAGATTTATAAAGATAATAACAAAGGACCAGTACCAAACTTTTAGACATATGGCAGACACTGTTACATGAACTTCCTGCATGAATGGAAGAAAACAAACCTGACTGGTCAGCTGATCTGCCAAAAAAAAGTCAGGAAGTGAAACCTGCGAGAAAAAATTGTTATAAGCTTTCCTTAATAGAGTTCAGATTATGAATGAAATATCGTAGGAAATTATGATTAACAAGTACCTTGTAAAAAGGGGTACATATACAGTGAACTGCACTCTGAAGGAAGAAAAATCGGCTTGAGTGATAAAAAATTTTGAATGGTAAAAATAGTGCTAGCAATAGAATCTGTAAGAAAGCCCAAAATTGCACTCAAATAAGATGACCCATAAATATTTATAATGTGAAAATTAGTTTCCCTGAATATCAAAATAAATTTCTGATCTTCTATGCAACTTCGTCTTGCTATGTTTCCACATTACGTATTTTTCCTTATACTATCCCTTCTTTGATTTATTTGGAAACCAGCACGCGATCCATTTTCTTCAATAATCAAATGCTAAGAATCTTCAGAGTAGAATTATAACAATGGAATAAAAAAACCCTTAGTTTTATCTTACCACAACCAAAATTAATGGAACAAATTCTGCATATCTTGGATAAGAGTTTGCGCCTTTGTCACCACCCAGTGACATCACAGATGAAATAGCACCAGCCAGTGACATTACGGAGAGCACTGTGGTGATAAGAAACACATTTCTGAATTCTAGTTCAGTTCCTGGCTTAAATCCAAAGATGAAGGGATAGTTGACTTGGAAACGTCGCCAAAAGTACAAATCTGCTGCATACATGAACATGTGTAGGAAAACAAATCCCAACATACTGTAACAAAAAAAGAAATTACATATTCATTAGAGAAACAAAATGGCTAAATCCCAATATGTTGTACCGAAAAATGATACCCAATATAATAAGACAATTCAAATAAGTAAAGCTTTTTAAAAATGATTTCCCAGAACAAATCTGAATTAGTACTTTATTGCGTGTTTTGTATGATGACAGTTTCTAAAATAACATTAAGTAGATCAAAGAGATGCTTGTAAAACCACTTAACCTGAACATGAGAAACAAGTTGAGGACCAGACAAAAAGTTCTGAAGGAAAAAACTCAATGTAAAAATCAATTTCAAAATGACTTGCATCAAGTCAAATCCGTCTTCCTAAGCAGGGTAACTATGTTCCAGTTCAAAGCATGAAGCAAAAGATGCACAGGAAGGACCTCAATTGAGTTCAATCTAGTGGCTAGAGAAGATAAAGGAAAGGCAAATTTTTTTACAAAACACCCAGACTATTTTTCAAAGATGGAAGACCATCTTTTTTGCAACGGGACACACTTGAAAGTGGAGAAGAATCCCATGAGCAAAGTGTTTTAGATAGTGGAGAACATAAGTGACTGTCCTTTCAATAATCACTTGAGAATGAACCTAATATCAAAGCAGGTGACACTAGGATTTATAGTGTGTTGGAAATTAATAAGGTAGACACCCGATTGAGACCAACTGGGAGTAACATAACCTATAAACTAGCTGGCTTCTGAGCCAAGAGGCTGAGACCTTTTGTTGATAAAACGTCTTTTCTTTAAAAAACATTTGGCAAAATTTTGCAAACTTCATCGAAAGAAGGAAGGGGAATTAGGATGGCAGCATATTGAGAATTTATGCTGTATTTGTACATTAAAATTCCAATTTCCGATTGTAATGTCCTCTCTAGTTGACAAAGGGAATTAAATTAATTAATTAATATTATTTAAGGAGGGCCCAGTGATTTTAAAAATAGAATATTAATTGGGGCCACTTATTTAATTTGCTATCAAGGGCCCATTTGAATTTAAATTAATTTTGGAGGGAAAGTCCTTTGGTGGTAGTATAAAAAGAGATCCTTGGAAGCAATCAGGTATGGGAGTTTTGGATTCAGTTTTCTTTCCTGCCAGCAAGCTTGGCGAGCTGATTGATAGAGGAGTTTTGGTTGAAACCCCACCCTAGTCTCCAAATTTGTTAAGTCTCTTTTAGAAACAAATTTGCAGTTTCGAAAGATCCCAGTGCTAACATGATAAATATAAAGAGGTTGAAGGGCTGACATCATCTTAGGTCAAGTTTATTGCTGTGATAATTTTGAAAGGATTGCCATGAACTCAACTGAAGAATATCAGTCGTCATCTAACAGTGACTTCACACTTTGTGCAGCGAATTCAGCTGATTGGATTTCAACATTGCAAAACTCAAACTTACCAGCACAGGCCATGAAGAGCGATAAGTCATGTCATGCAATTTGAAGCCTTGAAACGATCCCTATTTTTGACAGGTCAGCATCCACAACATGCTATAATTGATCTGCTAAGGTAGATATCGGAAGAAGTGATCATTGGTCTGCATCTGCCTCGAGAACATTTGCCAACAAGAGAATGCATTTACCATGAGTGCTGGTGTGATGCTCAACTTGGTGATGTTCTCGATAGCCTGTGATATGTAAAGAAGCTGCGCTATCAACCAAGTTCCATTGTCTGTGGGAACATTACTTGACAAGGCTGATATGTATAGGAATCCATTGGAGTTGTCTGCTGCACCCTTTTGAGTTGAAACTTCGTTAAGGTTTGCTACTTGTTGTTTAGGCCTTGAAAACAATCTTTTGCATAGTGACCAAACTTGCCACATCTGAAGCACTGAATATGTGAGAGATTTTTCTTCTTTTTCTTAGAATCAGGTGCAGCGTCTGCCCTTTGATCTCTTTTCCTCTTGAAGTTGCCTTTCTTCCAATTTCTCCCTTTCTTCTTAGTAGATTGAGTTGTAAGAACATGAGTGACTTCATTTTGAGTGCTTTTGATAATCCCTCTTGTAACCAACCTAGATTCTTCTTGAATGCAATCCGTACTGAGACGATCAAACTTAGGTAATTTGGACCTTGCAGTAATACCTTGGATAAATGGTTCCCAAGATTGAGGAAGGCCATTTAATGCTAGCATGACAAGATATTTATTGATGACTTGATCTCCAATTGTGCTTAGTTGATCCTTTAGTTCTGAAATCTTCATAAAGAAGGACATGACTGATTCTCCTTTTGTCATTTTTACTTGATGTAGTTGTTGCCTCAATGCAAGAGCCCTACTTGTGTTATTGATCTCATATAGATTTTCCAAGGTTTTGAACATGTCCCTTGCATTTGTCATTTTGGAAATGATAGGCACTAGGTGATCCTTAACGGAGTCGATCAAGAGCTTCTTTGCTTTAATGGCATTCTTGAATAGAAGTTTCTCTGCTTGATCATTAGACTTAGATAGGTTTTCTTCCACAAACTGAAGAAGATCATTTTCTTCAAGTGCAATGAGAACTCTCACCTTCCATGAAGTGAAATTTGAGGCTCCTTCAAGTCTGTCTTCAACTTTAAGACCGAGCACCATTTTAGAGTCTAGATATTGCACCTTGAAGATGAGAGAAGAGGGACTTCGCTGCTATAGGAAATAATCTGATCATGATCTTTTTCAAACTTGCTCTGATACCATGTTGAATTTTTGATCAGATTATAGCAATGTAGATAAAAAAACAATTTGATTAAATTGACACGATAGGTACCCTAGGAAAATCTTCAATTTGGAAGGTGAAAAACCCAGCAAAATGTCTTGATTATATTTATTAATAGTAATAGCTTCTGTACAAATTTTGCGATCACTAGTTAAAATAAATCTCCTTGTAGATGTCACACAAGATCAATCTATGATAGGATATCTATCTCTCACTGAATGTATACACTCTCCAGCATATAAATGTAATGTATAATCTGCTACAGGCCTGAGATCAAAATCAACAATCCACTGAAGGACTTTTACACACACACAGATATATATATATATATATATATATATATGAAGATCACTGAGTATATATAGAATGCTGAGTATATATATATATCCCTGAGTATATATATCGCTGAGTATATATATTGCTGACGCCAAGTAATGATGTCTTGTGTATACACGATCTGAGTATCGGCTGAGTCTCTCGTGCTACTATCTCAATCACCCAGAAATGATGTATCTTTTGATGATTATATATCTCTTCATTGTGAAAGGTTGTGTCTATATCCAATAGATGTGACTGCAGATTACATTCTCTAACATATGATTAGTTACATCATTCATAATGGATATTAACTAATCATTTAGTCTCCTTTAGATAGTCTTGTATCAATTAGACTCTATCGATTTGCATTATATCAATTTATCTCATATTAATTAGTCTCATTTACTAATTGCGATTCTGTAGAATGCATCGTTTCATATAATGATTAATAAACATGTATGTCTCAAGTGATGCGATGCATCACTTGAGACAATATTAATTGTCTGTTGCATCTGTCCTGACGCTATAAAATCAACACTAACAGGCTCGCAAGATCACCCGCTTTGATACCATGGAAATATTCCAAACAATGGCAATTGGCAAAAACAAAGAGATAGCACAATATCAAACTGACAAATCAAAGATCAAATGAATTCAAATCATGATTACAATCTTGGCGATAGGTCTTCTAACGATTAGTATCTACGTTGTAAGTTGTGGATACCAGTACAATGTGAAAATTTAGTATTCCAAGCCTCAATGTGTAGTGATACTGAACTGTGTGTATAGTGTATACTCTATCAGAGTATAGGTTCGTTCGACGGTAGTGTACCAAAAGGAATGTCACAATAGATCAATTATGATAGCTGCTGATGAATGCTAGCTCATAAATGTCGATGGTTGCTATGTATGATGTCGCAAATGGATGTGGATCGTAGAGAGCTACAATTAAGGTATGCAGTGATTGCAGTGAATGCAGATGTGGATACCATGAATGCGAGTTCAGCACCTAATATTGTTGCCTCCCACAAGATGTCTGTTGTTGTATGATGTTGCTGATCAAAGATGATCGCTGCAGATAAGGATGTTGATGTTATCGCTCCAAATGCCAAGGTGATGGGTCTGATGGATATCGTTGTGTAGTGCCACTAATTTGTTGGATGTGGATACCTGATCAAAAATGATGTCAAAGTATGTGAGCTCAGTCTGAATGTTGTTGTTGTGTATAGCCTTGATTGTGTGCGATCACAGTGAGTCTGATCATGTGCGATGCCAGTATTGCTGAGCCTATGAATAGTCACAGTCACAGTATATGTAATAATGTTGCTCCCAATTATGTGGATGGAGATGATTGCTGGTTATGGCTTGAACTGGAATGAATTTGCCACCTATGATAGCTATGTTTTCTGCTAATGATATCACCAATTGAAGGTCTAATCCGAGCGCTAAGGAGAATAGCTAAACTCCAAAGGAGGGATGAATGATCTGCAATTGAATATCAAGCCTCCAAGGTTGTTGCTGGTCTCTGATCTGCATATACGGTAATTTTTTGTAATTAGTCCAATTAGGTCATGAAGTGACTTCACCTAATTGGAGAAATTAGTAGACTAGGGAGGGTCTCTCCCCTTCGAAACTGCTCTCCAATGAGAATTCCCAAATAGGAATTACAACCACAAGAAGATGAACTATGGATTTGATGATAATGATCTTCCAATAAGCATTATCAAATATGAAACTATAACACTTATAAAGCAAGGAGTCGGCTAACCCAAATGGGTGCCACAAACTTAATTTTAAAATAATGTCCTACTTAAGCCAAGGTGGCACACAAGTGCACCCCCTTGAATGGCTAACTGGCTCTCGGGGTACCAAAAGAGCTAATAGAAAATAAAAATGGGTCTGGCTTAAAGAGAGGAAATGATAGTTTGTAATTCAGTTACCAACAACAGAGGGAGTTTGAGCCAATCACCATGGTAGTCTACTACTCAACGCCAAGCACCCACGTAGTCTTGGAGCCACCTGAGCTCCCTTCAATATAGCTATCCATCATTTCTTCCACGCTTCCCAACATGGAATATTGTTTGCAGACCAAGGTGCACACAATTCTCAATTGTAATCAATTTCAAATCTAAATAAAATTTGATTGTGGAAAGTTTTCTCTTTGGGTATACTGTGGTTTTGTATGTTTTCCTTGTTATTGAATGCTTGGGATATTTCAAAAAATTGTAAAACACTTCCTTTCAAAATCTTCATGGCAGAAGATCTTAATACTAAATTATTCAATTTTTCATCTCCTCAGAATACACATGAATAGTTTTTAATTAAATGCAAAACTAGATCACAATGGAAACCATTTTCCAATAAAGCAAACTATATAAGAATGTACCTGTATAGAGGAAAAACAGCATTCATATAGCGAGTAGCTTCATTATCATTGTAAACATCTCGAGTCACTATGAGCAGAATGAGTGCCACTAAGAGGGCAATGGAGCAGCCGGTAAAAAATCCTAGATTTAATGAGAGATTCAAATTAGATCTTTCAATTTTAAGTGTTATAAGAAACCAGCCATTTCTTTTATTCTTTTACTAGCTATAACTTCAATTAACCAGTATTTCCAAAATATATCTTTCTTTTTCTTGAAACTCGGTCTAATTGACATCAAACTTCTTGTACAACAGCAAACATCTACTAACATTATCTTTTTTCACTTAGTGCTACAAATGCCTTTTTGTTAGTCATTTAATATGTCGAATTCCGTACAGATGAAAATTCTATCCAAATAAAAAGGGCAGATTATCATTCCTATTTAAATGACACTAAAGTCAAATAAACATTTTTGGATCAAATGAAATAATAGGACAGAAGAGAACTATTTCTGGAACAAAATAAAGACCAAATTAAAATTCCTGATCCAATGAAATAGAAAGATAGAATTCCTATCCAAATGAAATAAGAATAAAATCCAAGAAAATCCTCGGTCAAATGGAATAAAAACACATAAGAATTCTAATCCAAATAAATTCCAAAAAGGCAGGTGATAGTTGCACCTAAACCACAAAAAAGGGAATAAAAAATATCACTAACAGAAGAAGTCATGAAGAAGGTAAAGGGACAGCGTCTACATGTGGGTCTTTTAAAAGTTGTTCAATATACCAAACCTTGTTTGTTTTTTCTTAGTAACTAGTACCAATGTGATGTCCCCATCCTTATCCTAATAATAAAATAGCAATAAAACACATGTGGCCTAGGGGTAGCAGATCTTGAGCACCTCAAGACAGTTAGAAGATAGTTAGTTAGCGAATTGTACATAGCAAGTAAAATTTTAAGTAGGTAGTTTGTATATTTTTTCCATAAAGGTCAATAAGCATCAAGCCTTATCAGGGAAAATCACGAAGACTTATGAACAAGATGATTTTCGTATTTAGCATCAAGGATCACATCAAAGAATACAATATACAAATGAATCAAGAACAAGGGTGACAAATATAGATTATGTGATGTCCCCATCTAAATGGACCCTAAAGCTATTTCTCCAATGCCTTCACGAGGCACGAATGGAAGACTTAAAGATAAATTGACCAAGTCAAAACATCTACCGAATGAGAGTAACAATTAGAATAATTGTGAGTATATAGGAATACGGTGATTACCTTGTGAAGTATCAAAATATTATGGCTAGCGATTTTTATATCTTCTGCTACAATGAAATACTTCCAATTCAGGCACAACAGTAATAAGAGTGCTTAACTTTGAAGCGATCTCACCTTCAAGGATGTGGACACAAGTAGGAGTTTCAAAGCCCCCTATAATAAATGGAGAATACTATTGCCATCCAGCATGAATATCCATGTGGCAAATCTTTGCGAGAAACAATTACCAAATTCCTTTTTGCGTGGTTCATTAGCATCTTCAAAGGCATCTCAACTGAAGATTAAGTGTTATTCATACAACCATAGATGGAAAACTCGCCAAGGGCAGAAAAAAAATCCAGGAAAAACTTGGCCAGTTCTTGGCAAAAACTCAGCAACTTAAAAGTTGGTTAAATTTAATTAGAAATGCATTTTTTTTGAAAAATTCAATGAGAAGATGCATCGAATGAGTCAATAAATGAGAACACAAAATAAACAAGATGAGTCTAGATATATTTAAATGCAAAGTGGGTACAAATTCACATTCTCACGAGGAATGCTAATGGCTGGAAGCAAAATAGCAAATAGTTTCTACAAAACTAAAAGTAAATACATCATTACAATTACATCTTCCTCTTCCCAGCTCTAGTAAAAACTAAGGGAGAGGTAGAACTAGAGGGTCTAGTCCTAGAAGTCTGCACTGGGCGTCACTGTGCCTCCTCACTCGGTATGTCTGACTCAGTTTGTGGCTCGTCCTCCATCCTGGATGTAGCTCTGCCTCTAGCTTCTCCTGGCACTGACAATGACTCCTCATCTGATTCTTCTGTGGTTTTATTACATCTCCTAGCATCCTGCTTGTCGATGCCTACAAGGTGGTATTTGAGGCGGTTTATGCATCCATTAATTAGTTTTTCACATTTAATGCAAATCATCGTCCCAGGGTCCGGTCTTTCATAGGCATACCTCCAAGTCCTATCTCTAGCACCTTTAGGACGAGTGCCTATATCAAGGTTGAAAATCTCAGTCTCGGCAAACACTCGGCAGACCCAATTTTTTTGAAAATCCCGCTCTCGGCAAAAACTCGATAGAAAAATCGACACTTTTATCGAACATTTGAAAATATATAATTTCTTAAAATATTCTTAAAAAAACACACATGCACCAAATTTGTAGAACATATACTGATTTAAAATTTCCATCATATATAAATCAAAGTTTTCAGTTAATAGCACTATGAACAGCACTACGAACAACACTGTGAACAACACTGCGAACAACACTGTGAACAACACTGCGAATGGTGTCCGTCGGAGGTGAATGGCGGCTGTGTTTTAGTGTTGTCCGTCATTTGTTTAACCCACGAAAGTTGCATTTTCACGCGTTTATTAAAAACGAAAACCCTAAATAAAATGCATGCGGGTCGTGTGTTGACTTTAGTTGCCGATTTTTTGGCTGATATATCGCGATTTTTTTGCATATAAAACGCCACGCGAACAATAAAATATCGGCCACGATATTTTCGGCGATTAAATCTTTTCGCCTTGTTCTCTCGATATACGTGATATAATCGCGTGAATTTCAACTATGGCCTATATATCTAGATGGGCATGGTTCTAGTGGCGAATCATTCCGTGAAGTTGCTATACTGAATTAATGGTTAACTGTTAACCTACACATTCAAAGTGAAAAGACAAAATTAATATTTTAGTTAAACAATTTAGTAAACTATCTAAATTAGTTTAAATAATTTTAGACATCATTCAAAGTTAAAAAAAAATAAAATAAACTATTAGGGTATGATTTGTTTTTAAAAAAACTAGAGATTCTTCAAAAAAATAGTGAAAGAATCAACAATTGTTGTCAAATAGTGTTAAATCCTGTTCCAATGACTCAATCATTTTTGATGACTTAGGAATGATTTTCTATTCATCTAGATGCAACAAGAAATAAATAAAATATTTTTAAAACAAACATAAAAAGAAAATCAGAAAACCTACATGGGAATCTGATTTTTCTTCAAAAACCATCTCAAATCTGCTTCAAATCCGCCTCAAATTTGCTTCAAATTGATGGAAATCAGTTTGCAAGTGTGGAAGAGTATTTTGCCCCCTCTTAGCAAAATACAAGTGAAGAAATGAAGAAATGAAATCATTTGGGCCATTTTTTTGCCATTAAGCGATGTTATAAAATTGCGGCAAAGTTTTAAAGACGGACTTGCCGAGTTTTTAGCAAAAACTTGGCGAGTCTTTGGCGTGAGTATAATGTGATGTCCCTGATTTACACTGTCAAAGAGGACTTACTATTTTGGGAAAGTCACCCGGACCTAGTTACTATTTTGGGATGGTGAATTCTAGAGCTTCAGTATCAGTGTATTGTGGGAGGTGATCTGCATGATATATTCAATCGTCCTATTTATTGATTGGAGTTATAAGAATATCATGGGTATTAATGATGTCCTATGTTTTAATATTACTTTATGTTTATTAAAGTGAACATCATTATATAATTTATATCCTAAGATCTAATGAAGGATGGATTTTAAGTTATGAGAAATGTCATCTTGAAGATTGTATTTCGAAACCTTGTAGAGGAAGATGCCTCTTTGCTATAAGACTTTCGATACTGGAGAAGGAGGGCATTCGATGCTTTATAAAAACTTGTGCTTTGGAGAATTCGTGGAGGGTTTGAAAAATTCTGAACTTATCGGATTGGAAATTCGATCAAGTCTTCTTCACTTTGAATCAGACGTAGGTCTGGTGAATTGTGTAATGACGTGTTGAGAAGTGATTGTGTGGTTATTTGGTAACGTTAAGTAGTAAGCTGCGTAAGGAATCAGACAAGCTTAGTATCGCGGGTGGAGTGGGAAATTCGCAATCCATTTTCGGTGTCTTCTTTCCCCACTATGCCAGCTGCTTTGAGACTTTAGTGACATTGGGGGCTAACGCATAGACATTATTATCAACAGCATATGGTAAAAGGATACCTCGGCTGATATGGGCAATCACGTGGCCAACATGCATTCATAAATAATACAAGGTAGGTTTACTATCAATTACTGTTAATGTTTAATGATTATCTGGAGAATTGTAGTGCCTCATTATATGATGTCGTTTTGGTAATTGTGTTCAAAGTGATAAATCTTTCCTGTCAAATTTGCTTATTTTAAATATTGGAAAAGTTATAAAAAAAGATTATTAAATTTGTTTTGAAAGAGAAGTTAGTTATATTATCTTGCGAAGTGAATTTTGGTTTGAGATGTGAAGAAGAGCCAGGTAGGCTCATCACAGTGGTATCAGAGCAAAAATCTTGCCAGCCTGTAGGGAAATTTGGGTTGGAATTATGGATGGTGATAGATTTTGACAGGGATATCGTTATGCTCGTAGGGGCCGTAATTCACCACCACCTAGCGGCAGGGAACAGGGGAATATCGGAGGCAGGATCCCAGATAATATAAGTAATGATGATCACAGAGAGTCAACTGTTGTATTCATGAATATTACTCGCAGTCAATAGGAGTTGGCAGCTAGCCAACAACAGATGGCCACAGTCCTGCAGAATCTTTCACATACTCTGCAGCGTATTACCTTACCCCAGAATCAGAACAGGGACAGAGATCGGAGGAGTGTGTCAGCTAGTTCACATAGGTCTAGGATAGATCTGACAGGTAAGCACGACAGGCCTCTACGTCCTACCTTTTTGAGACCGGAAATCAATGTTGATATTTTCAAAGATGAAGTTTCTTTTGCTGATGACTTATTAGCTTTGCACACTGAGTGGGACGCTTTACCACTTGAGGTAAAGCAACATCTTAATTTTGATAGGTTCACGACTCAGAAGAGAGAACGTTTTAAAGGTAGAACTGATGGGAGATAGAGATAGGTGAATCATGAATTGAAACACGCAACCAACAAATTGACACTAACTCATTTTGATGGGAGTGGGAAAATGACAGCCAGAGCTTGGATTCATAAGCTCAACACTTATTTGAATTTACGTCCTATGTCTGAGGAGGACACCATCAGGTTTAGGGCCCGTTTGTTTCAGGGTGGAATTGGAATTGAATGGGAATTAGCATTTCCGAATTCCCAAAAATGTTCAATTCCCTGTTTGGTGGAAAAATTAAAAATTGGAATAGGGTTATGCGAATTCTAATTTTGGGTCATTTTGAGCATTCCACAATTCTTTCTCAGACCTGTTA
>MU228194.1:573407-587335 GCA_018584345.1 Thuja plicata | reverse complement strand
TTTTTAAGTGACTTTTTGATATTTTATTATTTTAGTCACTTTAATATTAAATCAATTAAATATAAAGTTACTTTTTAATATTTCATTGTTTAGTAACCTTATAAGTAATTAATTTAATATATCTTTTACCCCTTATTTCTTCCTTTTTAGCCTTCGGGGAAAATAAAGGCTAAAATAAAATAAGTAACTGGTGCCAGTCAAAAAGGGGACATTACATTTGCATAAAAAAAATCAGACTTAGCATATATTTTCTTGATCTCCTGCTGATATATTCCTCTTATTCTATGCAAATGTACAATGCAGCAGTAGAAATGGATATGTATGCATGAGAATGAGGTACTAGTATTGCTTAGATCCTTAGGATCTAATTCATCTTTCTTTTCCTTGCAGGACGCAGCTGATAGATTGGAGCATGACTTGAGGTAGTTGATGGGATGACGCAATCAAGATGACTACATGACCAGTTATTCTCAAAAGGCAATAACTGGTTACCTATGAACCTCTGCCATACCTATCCTATTTTTCTTTTCCATGCTCTTTACATTTGCATAGAATAGGCATTATTAACGGTAGATGTTAAGGTTACTCTCACAACCTTATTGTGTGGGAGACACATATGTAACTCAGCATTTTACTTCCTCATTTCATCAATTGTTAAACAATTGCATATCGAATGTATAAACTTATGATGATTAATTCAAAAGAATTATTGTGTGAAATGATTGGCATTTTTATCATATCTTTGTCTTCATGCTGAAATTTTACATGTGTGCAAAATTTCAGTAACAATCCCCATTCAGTAAAATGCTGATTACAGCTTCTATTTCGCTCATTTTTTATCATGCTGATGCACCATGGCTTTCTTCCATGTCTTCATCTTTCCATGTTGAGGATCTTGAATGCTTAGCTGATTTGAAACTAGTATTCATTTAAACCATTGCCTTGATCAATTATGCCATTTGCTGATTACACTTGTCCATCTATAACATATTGTTTATCCTCTGGAGCATTATCTTCTTTATGATTATCACTCAAATTTATCTAATTATCACTTGAATGTATCTATTGAACAACATGATATCACAGCTTCATGTAGGTGTATTCTTTTATCTTTGTCTCTTGTTAGCAAGTTGGGCTTGAACCCTTGTGGGAGCCACATTTACATCCACTTGCTAACTAGAGACACCTGTAACTGCACATGAAGCAACATATTAGGAATAACAAATGTATTTTGATTTGAAGTGATGCATGTCGATGTGGGGTAACTGTGTAGGGTAGGGTACAACCATTGCTTAGAACACATGTTCTAACTCATTTTATTACATTTTTTATGGCACAGGGGAGCGAGGCAGCGAAGACCAAAGAATCTAGGAGGAGTGGATACCCAGAGACAACTTTCTCAACACAAGCCAGTCATTCAAGCAATGACTGGCCCCTCATATACATTTGCCTTTTTCCCTCTCTTGTACATATATTCATGCATTACTTGAAATCAAAATAAAGTGAATCACTTCTAGCTAGTTTCATGGCTTGTGTGGAGCATTTGAACCATACTTTGATGAATAAAATTATATTTTCAGAAAAAGCTTGTAAAGTGTTATTGCTCTGTTATGCTCTTTTCTTCATTAATTGTAATTATTCAATCTCGTATAAAGCGTCAAATTTATTACATTTAATCTTTAAAGCACATAGTGTAGAAAAGCAATCAGAATGTACCTTTTCTTTGAAATGCCTATGACTCTACCCGAATTGAGCCAAGAGTGAAATTTGGGTAACATTTTTGGCGACATCTACTATATGTCTGCCTGCAAGACATTGGGGCCACTAGCCTAAAAGAGTCCATTGGGCATGGAGTCGGCTAACCACCTGATTGAAACCTGAAACTTAGACTGTGGATACAGGATAACCCTTCCTTAATGATTGCGTGTATGTTTATGATTTACAATACTGAAACACAAAACTTCATTAACACAAATTATAGATGTATGCCTGATCATTAAGCAAGGATTTTCTTGTCTTTTCATACATTTACAACAGCTTTAAAGCATGACTTTCCCTCATTTTGACTGCTGTAAGCCACCCTTATTTCAATGAATGTGGTTGCATGATTTACCGCAGTGAAACGTGTTTCACTGCTATAAATTGTATGTGTAGATTCAATGAAATGCCGATGACTGACATAAGTGAAACTCTTCCTTTGCAACTCAAGCAGACCTTGAACCTCAAAAACTTATTGAAAACCAGGAAAGCTAAAACTAAAACTAACCTAACCGTGCTTGACAACACTTAGGGAAAACTGAAAAACTAACCTACCCTAGCCTAACCAACAACAAAACATGCTAAACAAAACCATTTACTGGTTGGCTAAAATATTTTCCTTTTCTCCTCAAGTTGCAATGATGCACATGCTTATAGGAAAATACGGGAAGATGGAAAAATGAAAAACATTTAACTAACTTATGCAACATTTCTTGAAGAAAGGAATCGTTATGACTTACTTCACTCTGCTGATTGAAGAAATTGGCATCTTGGAATGAATCAGCATGCTGCATTTGGTTTCCTTATCAACATCTTCATATTTAGGTGCTGATATAAATGAGACTTTCTCACTTATCTCCAACCGGGCCAGATACCTAATTGGGCAGCCTCTTGAAAGTATAAACTTGGAGCTCTCGTTGCTGGCTTCTTTACTTTCCTTTCTTGTCTCTGAATCCTCATGGCTGTCCTGCATTATTAATAGCCATGTCAACTCCTCTTCCATGGTCAGGGGACCATCATCTTCTGTTAAGTCAACTAGGAGCTCATCAAAACTATTAACCCACTGAAGATTCTTAGCACTTGGTTCCAGCATGTGTTAAGGCACAGATACCTTAGGTAAAATGCTTTCCAAAAAAGGGCTCCCTTCAATAGGCACATACTCTGACATTTCAATAGCAAGATTCTCACAAAAACTTTGATAATGCTGTCAAAACAAACCTCTAGGCTTTGGTCAGCTTCCATATCATGAACATTTTGCTGTTGTATTACTGTGATTGGAATCACATCTTCCTCATCCTGATCAACAACAGGGGGTAACTCATCAAAGAAGAGCACAACCCTTTCTTTTTTCTCAAGATACTCTCCTGCAGCCAATGAGGTTTGTTCATCATCTTGCTCAAATATGCAGGCAACTCCGCAAATAAATTTTTTGCGTCCTATTCCACCTGGCTTTGTTCCTGAAGCTTTGCCACTTTTTCTATCAAATTAGAACCAACAACATCATCCTCTTTTTTAGCTCTCTGACCTTGGACTGGCTCACATGGGACAACCTTGATAAGGTTTCGCATTTGATAGTCACGATACTGATTCCATGAAGGCAGCCATGGCAGCTTGTTATCTTGATCATTTGGTTTAGATTCTATCTGAGGATCTAAGAAGTGGTTTTGCTGATCTTGCTCAATCATGAGCTCTTGTAAGGGCTGTCCAAAATCTGTTGGAGGTTTATAACTCTTAAAACTTGGAATTTCAAGCTTGGAAACCTCTTGAATTGCAGGCTGAATTGGGGCACAAGAAGCTGTTTGAGCCTCAACCTCTTGCAATCTTGCAATTAACCGCCTCATTTGCTCCTCTTTGACTGCAACCTTCTTGGCAAGTAACTCTTTCTCATACCAGTGAGCCTCCACCTCTTGCTGATGCATAAGCTTGATAAGCAAGCTCCTCTTGCTGCGTACTATATTCATGTTCTCGCTCCATAGATCTCATCTTCTCTTGAAAATTTGTCAGAATATCGTCAAGGATCAAGTTTGAAACATGTTGTTGGGGATAACTTTGAGAATCATCAAAGAACCTCTCTTGTGGTGGTTGATAGGCATGTTTTTAGGAAACTTGAGCAGGGGTGGGACGGTGGAAAGTGTAGCAACTTGTTGATAAGGTTGGCAAGGAAATGTGAACACAAAACCCTCATGAAATGGGGAATGATAAGCCATTTCCCATAAATAAAAGCTGTAAAATCATTAGAAACTTTGAAAACCAAGAAAAACCAGGCCTTATTTTCTCATACCAATAACTATATCTGCTTGAAAACGGTGAATATTTGCTCCATAGTCGCTAGGTGTGTCGCTCTCTTGCCTCAAAAGGCAGAACCTATTGCTGTACACACCAGACAACAACATAAACTTTGAAAAGAACTGAATAAACTCTCAGTCCCACCGGGCGTGCCAAAAACTGTTATCACCTAAATAGAGCACCCCTTCTGAGTAAACTCGGCCTATCGGTGAACATGGGAAAGCTTCCCTGATTGTGAGCTCAGATATTGGAAGCTGAACTCCAGAGTAAGCTGGTTCTTGTGGTTCTCACCTATACTTGCCTAAACTAAGATTTTTTCAGAGGAAAGGGTTAGAAGGATGCATAGAAATGAAATCTAACTCCTAAAGGTGATGCATCAAATACTTCACTAAACTTGCATAGCATACCCTCTCACAACTTGACTCAAAACTTGTCTCTAACATGCACAACTCATTACTACACATGTTCTTGCATAAACAATTAATAAGATCACAGAATGATCACAATCCTAACAGGAAGAAAACTTATCCTCACAACATCAAATTGCTTTCTACCTTGATATAAATTACAACGTGAAAGAAGACATATCTCTGCATAAAGGTCCTTTTTGGTATAGACACAATATCAGGGAAAAGAAAATATTTCACAAGAGACTGCACTAAGACACTTAGCATGCAAAATAGCAGAAAATGAGAAGGCCCAAAAGCTTTATTGATCATCAAAGTGTGAAAAATATGCCATACATCTCAGTGCCTGAGTTACAAAACTCCAATAGCATTTGTCAAGAACTCAGAAAGTCATAGAAGAACAAGCTAAAGGGTAAGAACTGCTTCAAAATGAAGCCTCAACACATATTTACACTTTTTCATCCAGCTGCATCATAAATGAGGACAATAAATTCTGGGTCAGATGCAAGGAAAAAAGCCATTTTTGAGCCCTACAAAAGACTTCAAAAAGGTACAAAAGTGACCTAGAAGTCATCCCTCATCAATACCACTATAAATACCCCTAATAAATGCAATCTTATCCCTCCAACTCATAAAAGCCCTCTGAAATGCAATAACTTCCTCTGACTTTAGCAACCCCATCCTTGAAGACTTTAACACTTTGCCATCACTTGTAAAAATATCCCTCTTTGACCTTTAAAGGTAAAAGTAAATATCTTATTTTGCACTTTATTTATTAAATAATTTATAATTCATTTATTTAATAAATATCAGAAATATTAATTAAATAGATAAATTTATAATGTGTTTAATACTTTCATTAAATTAATAATAATTATTACATAATTTATAGTTTATTATTTTAATAAATATTGATTATATTAATAATATTTATTAAGCGATAATTAAACCACTTAATAATATTATTAATTTAATGAATATTTAATAAATGATAAATAATAAGTTATTTAATAATTATTATTATTTTTGTGCAAAATATAATGTTTATTGCTACTTTTAAAGGCCTAAACTCCATATTCGTTTTATTTAAACTACATCAATAAATGATTAGATTAAATATCAATAACTGATTTGATTAAATCATTTGTTAATATTGTTTAATATCCAAACCCCTACATAAAATGTCGAAGCAAATGCAGAGGAATTAATGAAGACCTAAAAGTTACTTCTATTCATTCTTCTCAACTTTCTCCCTGCCGCTCCTCTTCCTGGGCGCCGCCATGGAGCTAGGTTTCGATGATTTTTTGAGCTCCTCCTCTTCACTGGTCGATGCTTCTATAGGTAGGTTCATTACCATGCCTTCAAACTCCATCTCTCTATGCTTTTTGTGCTTGAAGTTCTATCAAACAAAACACACAGCTCTTGATCCCTTTTTTTGTGCTTATGTCGTGATCTCTAAACTTTATATCTTTTGAAAAGTTTATGCTTTTGCTTCACAAATTTGAAAATGGAACTCTACTACAGGTCGCGGCTTGTGATATATTTCTATGCTTATGTCGTGATCTCAAAACACATTGGCATAATTTTAAAAAACCATAGCTTTCCCTTTGATGTATGATCCTGTAGGAGTAATGTGATCACTAAAACTGAATCGTCTTTGTAACGCGATAGAATGCTGATGTTTTAATCACTTCTCCTTGAAGAAAGAAGTCCTATTGGTCTCAGAATCCTTGATTAAGCTCGATAGACCCAAAATCCAGTTTGTAATTTCGACTTTACAAGCGAGATTGATGGACTGCTAGTCTAAAAAGTCTTCTCAAATGTCTCATTTCATTTGTTTCAGGAGCAGCTTCTGTCACAACATGAAACAGTCCTTCCAATTGTGTCCACTTTGAAATCATGATCGGCTACACATAGGGAACCTTTAAGTTTTGCACAGGCTTCTTGTAGACAAAAGTCTATCCTCTGAAATTGGATAGGACTGAACCATATTGAGTAAATTAGATTGAATGCTCATAGATTTTTTAGAAACAACTAATAGCCTTTGCCTGAATATGCTGCATCTCCCAGCAATTCTTGCTTGTGACAGTGATATTCCTTATAACAACAATGTCTTCTCATTTACTGACATTACGTCAACTCTGTTGATAACCGCTGACATATAGTTGTGTACCTTGTTTGATCATCCCTTGAGATATTATTATCTATAGCTTTGATTGCATTTGCTCGACTGGATTTTGGTATCTTTGTACTTGTGATCAGATGATCTCTATATATCACTAGCGTTCTGTAGAAGCAATGTTTAATATCTTGTCATTGAATTGCACCACTTTAAGCATTTCAGCATATTGTTAAGACCCACATACTGTTGCTCACAGTTGTTGAATCTGTGCATGATATATTGATTTATCATTGCATTGTTGAAAGAGTAATGATCATATATTATGGCAAATAAAAATTTATGCAAGTTTCATCTTCTCTTCTTTTACCCCTTAACATAGTTATTAAAGCACCATGACAGCTTCTATGTAACTGTAGTGTTCCTGAAGCTGTATTTCCTCAATATATAGTTGTATCTGAAATCTCTGATAGATTTATGCTCCGCATACTTGTGCCATGAAACTCAATGTCTTTTGATTATAATTGAATCACTCATTTGTATTGTATAGTGCTGATTGTCTTTGAAATCTGATCTCTGTCCATGTCGTTCTTCTTAACCCCCAAAGACACTATATCATGATTTAATGACCGCAATATATTTGACATTTTCTGTTATGAACTGGTATTTTTTCTCACAAAGTACAATCTGGGTTTCTACAAAATTTAATGGGTGTTCTCATTTTAAAGTTTTCTAAATTCTGTGAAACAATCGTGAAAACCCAGATCGCAATTTTCAAGATATGGTGGAAAAATGATTGTTCCCTTTTTTTTGGTAAATCTAGTTTTCTCTTTGAGTGGGTTTTGAAAATATCCCCATTGAATAAACTGTTGATTACTTCTTCTATTTCGCTCATTTATTATCATGCTGATGCACCATGGCTGCCTTCTATGTCTTCATTTTCCATTTTGATGATCTTGAATGCTTAGCTGATTTGAAACTAGTATTCATGTGAACCACTACCTTGACCAGTTATGCCATTTGCTGATTACACTTGTCCATCTGTAACATATTTTTGATCCTCTGGAGCATTGTCTTCTTTATGATTATCACTCGAATGTATCTGATTATCACTTGAATGCATCTATTGAACAACATGATATCACAGCTTCTTATAGGTGTATTCTTTTATCTCTGTCTCTTGTTAGCAAGCTGGGCTCAAACCCTTGTGGGAGCCACATTTACATCCACTTGCTAACTAGAGATACCTGTAACTGCACATGAAGCAACATGTTAGGAATAACAAATGTATTTTGATTTGAAGTGAGGCATGTCCATATGGGGAACTGTGTAGGGTAGGGTACAACCATTGCTTAGAACACATGTTCTAACTCATTTTATTACATTTTTTTGTGACACAGGGCAGCGAGGACCAAAGAATCTAGGAGTGGATACCCAGATACAACTTTGTCAACACAAGCCATTTATTCAGGCAATGACTAGCCCCTCATATACATTTGCCTTTTTTCCCTCTCTTGTACATATATTCATGCATTACTTGAAATCAAAATGTAATGAATCACTTCTAGCTAGTTTCACGGCTTGTGTGGAGCATTTGAACCATACTTTGATGAATAAAATTACATTTTTAGAAAAAGCTTGTAAAGTGTTATTGCTCTGTTATGCTCTTTTCTTCATTAAATGTAATTATTCAATCTCATATAAAGCTTCAAATTTATTGCATTTAATCTTGAAAGCACATAGTGTAGAAAAGCAATCAGAATGTACCTTTTCTTTGAAATGCCTATAGCTCTAGCTGAATTGAGCCAGGGGTGAAATTTGGGTAACAATTCATCTTGGTCATCCTTCTCAAACTTGACAAATTCCTTGCCCATCATAATCACCTTTTCTGACTGATCCTCCACATTGTCTTGCAATGGTGGTAGTATAAAACAACCTTCCTCATGCTTAATCTGATAACTATTTCTTCTACAATCATATATGGCCTGCTTTTCATATTGCCATGGTGTCCCAAGCAAAAATATGACAACAATTCATTGGTACAATATTACAAACAACTTTATTCTTGTAACTACCAATACCAAACTTAATCAATGCTTGGTCACTAACCAGAACAGATTGGCTATAATTTAACCATGAAATCTTGGAAGGACTTTCATCAGGGAACTTTTGCAATTTCAGCTTATCTACCATCTCATTAGAGACCATATTTTCAGTACAATCAGAGTCTATGACTACTTTGCATACCTTACCTTGTGCCTTGCAATTTATCCTGAACAATGCCTTCCTTTGTGGGGGTTCTTTGGTGATTGGTACCTTGAGTGGTGTCCTTGTCATCAAGCTCTCACCTACCTCAGAAGTAACTTGTTTTAAAGGTGAATTCACACTTTGGCAATCTTCCTCTTGCACAATTTAAGCCCTCCTTTCATTTCTCCTTTCACCTCCACTTGATGTAGAACCTTTCTTTTCAGGACACTTGAATGCTGGATGGCCAAACTCATTGCAATTCTAACACCTTCCTGAGAATGTTTTGGAACTCCTACCTCCTCTAAATCTGCCTCTTGAACCTCTGAATCCTCCTCTTTAGTCTGCAACTTGATCCTTGCCTTTGCTTGTATCCCCTTGCTCTTCATTGGTCTGCCTTGTCTCTCTTGCCTTCTATTCAACCCAATCTCATCTTGAATAGTGTATCTTAGCCCATTTAGATACCTAGCCACTTTCTCTATTTCCTCCTCATTATGTCCGGCCCTGATGCTTAGTTTATGGAATTCCTCCATATAGGTCATGACATCTAGATCCTTTTCCTTCAAATTTTGCATCTTTCTAAAAGTCTGGACTGCATAATCTGCAGGTAGAAATTGGTTCCTCATCATAGCCACCATCCTAGTCCTTGAATTAATCTTCACCTTCCCCTTTGTAACTCTCTCCCTTTGCACAAAATTCCACCATGTCAATGCTGGTCCTTTCAATTTGGTCTTGGCAAATCTGACCTTCTTGTCCTCTGCCATCTCCTCATACTCAATAATTTTCTAGGGCATCTACCCACCCCAACACTTCCTCACTATCCATTCTTCCACTGTACGTTGGCAATTCCATACTAGTCCTTGACCCATCTCCCTTGACAGCCTTAAGAAGCCTCACCATCCTCATTTCCTCAGGATCTACTTCCTCTTCACTCTCAACTCGAGGGTTCTCACTCTCCCCCTCATCCTCTTCTCGGTCATGTTGTTCACCCCTTCTTAGACCTCTCTCCAACGCCGCCAACCTTGCTTGGGTTGCCGCATTTTCTTCCCTAACTTGCCTCAATTCTCTCTCCCTTGCTGCATTTTCTGCCTTGACTTGTCTCAACTCTCGCTCCCTTCTATCCAATTCTTCCCTCGTCTCTTGGACCTCTCTGGCCACTTGATTGTTCTTAGGAGGCATCCTTAACACCTTTCACCTTCCACCCACACAACTTTCTTTCCCTTCAATCAGAACCTAAGCTCTGATACCAATTGATGCAGAGGGGAATGGAAAGTGTACAAGACAGGTCAAAACTCAATGAAACAAGGAAATGAAATGGCTTCACATAAGGACCCAACAATCAAGTCATTTTGACAAACTAGGCACCAACCCTTCATGACTAGGCATGTGCTTAATATGAAATGCATTCAACATAAATGAAACACTTTTCCAATGGATTGTTGTGCATTAGAGGATCCCTACTGTCACCACACAACACCTACTAACTGCCCTACACAAGGATCAGATGGACTTCCTATACAATCTGAACAAATACCGAGTAACCACTCAAGACCTCAAGTACACTTTGTACAAAAACATTCAATCTCAGTATGACAAATGATTTGGTGGTCCTCTTTACATGAGGGGACTCCAAACAACACCATACCTGCAGCTACCCATGACAAGACTTATTTCATATTTCCTTCAATCAACTGAACTAGGCCTAGTAGCCTTTTGTGACTGATTTTTCGAAAATAAATCCTTGTAAATGACCAGTAGACACTGAAGCATGACATTTATGAATACCCTTTAAGAAGCTTTACAACATATTAGATTTTGACCCCATGGCGTTTTGGGACACATGGACAAAAATCAGGACTGTCACTGTTTTGAAGGCTCAATTAGGCCTAATTTCCAAAGCATCAACCCTCAAAATTCAATCCACTTCATAGCCAATGAATTAGACAGAGTCCTAACATCCCCAAACTAACAATTCCAAGGTCTTTGGACACATGCTTGCAATTATCACAAACTTCAATATTCCTCAAAACTGTCATTGTTTTAGGACTGTTACATAGCAAAATCAGTGCTAGGGCCTCCTTTTCCTTTCACCCAATGTGCCTTCTTTCTCTGCAACCACTTGAATCTTCCAGAAGACATCAAAATCCAATTTTCCCCAGGGTTATAGCACTTTCCCATGGTTGGAATCAAAGTTATTCAATTTCTAAACTCGCTGGATACCCTAGATCGGGGTTTCAACCGCCTGTCACTAAAATTGCAATAACTTTTACAATACTGAATGAAATTGGATGAGACTTGATTCAATGCAAACTAGATTCAATACCCTACAACATCATATGGATTTGGCATCACAAATCTGTTGTACAAAGAAGTACAATTCTCTGCAACGTAGGAAAATCAGTAAATTCACAGGAAAACAGTTTAGTTTTATTGAATTTCTTCTTCAAAGTCCACCAATCGATCAACCAACTCTTCATTCGACCTTCCCATCTTCTTTTCATCCTCTTACAACATTTTTTCAACCAAATTTAACTATATTTCAAACTATAGGACCGTTTATCCCAAAATGCAACTAAAAGTTGCTAATGCAACTTTTACAACATTACATTTTTGCTAACACCTTTTTCTCTATGGACCTATTATGACTCAAACTCGCCTAAATGAGGGTAAATGACCCTTATTACATCATGAGAAGCCACAAAAGGCTCATTTACAACTTTTGTCACCTTATGGCAACAATGGCAATTTTATGACAATTTTACATTTAGGACCCAAAATGACTTCCACAGACATGGATTGACTACAAAACTTCCAAGAATGGTCCTTACAACCTTATTGAAAACATTAACATGAAACAAAACAAGAGAACTTAAATTTGCCTCATGGAGGCATGATTACCATTGGGTGCTCGTACACCGATCCCCTATAGCCACGAAACTACAAACTGCCCCTATTTTGTACTATTCATTCCCACTTACCTCTTTGCGTGATCTAGAGCACCATTAATGATCAAATTTGATGTTGCAACTATTCCAAAAGGGTTCTCCCAACCCAAAACTAGTTGTCCATCTGAAGGATGCATATTCAATTTTACTTTCTACAATGTCCATTTTTGGTTCACATCAACATCCTTGGATTCCTCCATCTTTCTTGGAGAGTGCCAGCATGCTCATGGAAAGGTAATTTGATAGTGGCAAGGGGTTGTTGGAGCCAAGCCAAGTACATCATCTTCATTGTTTGAAACCTCACTCTTCATTGCAAGAGATGTGAAAGATCCCAAGAGGATCCTTTGGCTGAACTTCTGTAATTTTTAATTAAAATAATAGATTTTCCTGTGCTTTCTTTGTAGTCTTAGAGAATTAGACAGAAGTTGCAGAAGGATTGTTTATTTTTTCTTTGTATTTTCCAGATATAAGTAAAACAGTAAATAACAACAGCAGCAAATAAGAAGTAGGCTGAAAATAGTATGCAATAGTATAATATCCACCCAACCAGAATAGCTACAAATCGTACTAGGCAAGATATGCATCCAGTATGCCTGCAAGGGTGTTTACAAATAAGGAATGATGACGCTAGCTGCAGGAATGAACCAGCCACGCACCAAGGGCAGAGATGGCTGCTGTAAGCCAACCAGCAGATCACGTGCCAGCTGAAAGGCAGCTGTACAACTGCTGTAGTCACGCCAAGGCAGTCTGAAGACCCCAACGTGCCAAACAAGACCCCCAATGTACACTGCACAAGCACTCCCAATGCTGAAACTTAACACTCTCTGTCAACTCTAAAATAATACTGTAGAATGTTGCTGAAACCATCTATTGCTGAAACCATCTATTGAGGTTTGCAACCCAATAGCAAGACTCTGGGGTTTGCGTCCCAGTTCTCCAGAATCGCTCCTCAGAGAAAAATTGCAAATATTAAGAATGAAGATGTAAAAGATAATCAAAGAATGAGCCAACATCTCCTTTTATCTCCTTCTCAAAGCCAATCGAACCCTAAAGGGAAAATATGCTTTTCCCTTTATTATAAAATGGCATCTTTTAATTAAAAAGCTTTTATGTATAGGAAAAACACCCCTTTCTTCAAATAACATAACTCGATGTGCCAGAAGGTCTCCGGATGATGAAGATAAGTTATATTAATTCAAGACCTTTCCAACGAGCTATAACACATAGGCCTGCCTGACTAGATTAAGCCAAAAACCCCTTATTACTCCAATTAGCTATATAAATAGCTTTATTTAAAATATTAAAAACGCTAACTTAGGAAAATATTAAAATATATCCCAAATAGCCATAGAACACCCAAAACACCCCAAAATCCTGAGACTGAATATGTCACTTTCCTGTGACTGATGCCAGACAACTTGGGATAACTGGCAGTCTCATCCCTAAAATCTAGGGATTCTCCTAGAAACTAGGAAACACACCCAAATCTCCTGAAACTGAAACCAAGGGATGACCTTATAGAACCTCAAATTTGGAAGCTGACACCACCTCCTAAAAAGTAGGAATTCCCCTCCTAAAAATTAGGAACTGCCTCCTAAAATCAAGGAATTGCACTGCAACATTATATTTACCACCATGTCACCTGTCTGTGACTGATGCCGAACGAGATGGGTCAACTGGCAGTCCCATCCCTAAAATCTAGGGATTCTCCTAGAAACTAGGGAACACACCTTGTCATCCTGAAACTGAAACCATGGAATGGTCCAATGGGACCTCACATTTGAAAACTGCCACATCCTCCTAAAAAGTAGGGATATCCCCTAAAATCTAGGAACTGCTCCAAATTGCTTGTAAAGCCAAAATCCGGTCACTGTATGCACTAAATGAGTCCCTATCCGTCTCCGCTAGCCTATGATACTCCAATGATAGGCCAACTCCTCCGTCTCTGATGTCCACTCTAGAAGGGGACATGACAAGATGCATTTAAGAACTTCCATCCATTGTTCCTGTTAACTACCAAAATTTGCACCCGAATGCTGATATCCTGAAACTCAGCTATTTTGGAGTAACATGGGAACAATCATGAGTTTGTGGGTAAACTACAAAAATGATTGAACCTCCGGATTCTAGGCCGGCTCCTATTGGATTAAGTATGATGATCACCTGAAC
>MU228194.1:510549-526258 GCA_018584345.1 Thuja plicata | reverse complement strand
AAACACAGAATCTGCATCTTCTCAGTCATCTTCCAGGTGAACCAAACAGGACAGCCTAATTCTAGAATTCATTTTGAGAATAGCCCAATTGCCAGAATGGATTCAATTCCAGAATAGGCAATTCCAGTATGCACAAATTCCACGAAACAAACGGGCCCGTAGAGTCAATTTTGAAGCAAAAGGGTTTAGGGTTTATGAACACTTAGGCCAGGTTTTTATGTAGTTGTTTAGTTTATTTTAAATTTTGTTGCTTATTTCTAAGTAGTTATGCTAAATAGTATTTTTAATTAAATAATCAATAATACATTTTGTTGAAATTTTTTTAAGAAAAAATAAGAAGGAATAAAAAAGAGGGAAACAAATTTGTAGAGTCATGTGTCATTTTTCTCAATAAATAGTTGCTACTTATTTTCAATCTCCCCTTTTTTAAGCATTGACTGCTTCACTAAAGCAAAAAAGATTCCATTTTATCCTCTTTCTTGAATTTTTAAAATTGCATTGGAACACTCCACATGCTTAAATATAAGCAGAAATTGCTCTTAAGCAGCTGCATGGGGACATGGGGTTACCCTATGCTCCCATGTGGTGCTTAAGTGTTTTTTCTGCTTAAATCTAAATAGTTATAGTGTTCTCATGCAAATTTTCAACCATGGGAAAAAGATAAATTGGAATCTCTCCCCTATTTTAGTGAAGCAGTTATAATTTAGGAATTGAAATTAAGCATTGAAAAAAAATGGGGGGTTGGAAATAAGCAACGACTGTTTATTGAAAAAATGCTACATGGCTTCGCAAATTTGTTTCCCTCCTTTTTTGTTGCCTTCTTTTTTCTTTGATTTTTTTGTCCAAAAAATATTGTTACTAATTTTGAAAAATGCAATTAAAGATAAAATAAGCAGCAAAATTAAAAAACCATGGGGTCACTAGCTCCACAATCACTCCTTAAAATGTTGAGGAGTTACTGCTAGCCAAAAATAAGCCAAGGAACTACATGTGGACCTTCCTTTAGTAGATTTTAATACTAAAAGAGATGGAAGTCCTAAAATTTTCCAAGGATGTCAATATACCTTATGGGCCTTATAGAAGATATGAGTGTACTATGGAAGTGCTAAATTGAGGGGCTTTTTACAAAGATATTCACAAAAGATTTTAGAATGCATTAACCTTTCCAATAACTCATGATGTAGTACTTTGAAGAAAAAAATCTCTTCATTTATCAATGTCATTTTTTTGTCTACTTTATTTTATATGGGTTAACACTCAATTTTTCTTATATATATTTCTTTTATGTTGTTTTTATTTAGCCACAATTCATTTAAGACATAAAAATTGTTGTTTGAAATTCTTTAATATTTTAAACAGTGAAATATAATCTAAACAATAAATAATATTAAAAAATATAAATTATATAACAAAATATTCACACAATCAAAAGAGTCACATGTTTTCCAACACTTAGATATTTTTCATGCAAAATACTTTCTTGGTCGGGCATACCCATTAAGGATTTGAAAATAATCTTGAAAATAAAATAAAAAATCAGTTAAAAAGTCTAACAACTATGGTAGTTATGATTTTGAAAATTAACAAACAAATGACTGACCTCATTGGAGCTTATAAAATAAGATTTCTCCACAATATCAAGGTAAGTTCGTGATGCTCGTCTTCTAGTGATCTATAAACAAACCAACAACATTAAGTTTACAACATAGCAACTCTAAAGCAATTCTATTAAAAGTTTGTATAGCTAGAATAATAATAATAATAATAATAAATTGATCAAGCTAATAAATATTTCAACACATTTTGAAGCGAATTCACTCAAATTCAATATAATCTTTAAACATAATAATTATGGTCCCATGAAATGGATTTGAGCTCCTACTTTGTGTGTGTGTAGGATAAAAGCAAGGTTAAAATATTCTCTATCAATTTAAGGGTTTTACTGTTATGATAGGTTGTGTTTTATTCAATATAGATTAGTCTTTTGTTTTTGTGTGTGTGTGTGTGAATTTTTGTATAAATTTCACTTTTATTTAAAAATATCAAAATAAAATTTAAATTAAGAGATTACTAACTCGAAAAAACTTCACTTGTTCAATAACAAAGCCTCCCAAAATATAATGTAGTTATCATATGGGATTTGAAAGTTCAAATGTAAGTGAAGAGGAGGGCTCAAGTTTTATCATCTCTATATATTTTATCTTTCCTCCCTCTTTTATTTGATTTTGGATTGTATCATTAAAATTTAACAATTATGAAAAATACAATTTAATAATTCCTTAAATATGTTAATTAATTTCTTGAGTGTGTTAATTTCTTTAATATCATTGAATTGCTAGTTTTAAAAGATCTAAAATTTTTTAGTTGAAAACTATTGGCCATGTGATAACATTGGAGCTTGTTGTAACTATTAGGAAAATGGTTTCTCAATCTTGCATTTGCATAAGGTTACTATCTATAATAAGTTTTCATTTGAGTATGGATTGGTCCAAAAACACTTATGAAGCTTTGGATGGGCTAGATAAGAGTTCCAACAAATTTTCATTACAAGATCATGTCTAGATTTGACAATATTAAAGTTTTTATTTGTTTAAAAAGTTGTGACAGAAGTTTCAAAAGTTCATCAATCAAACATGAAACATTCATCAACCAGACACATGATTCAAGATTTATGACCTCTGAAAGTTGAGTTTCCTAAATTAGGAAATATAAAAATGTGTTGGACACATAAATGAGCCAGGTAAAAGAGAGCTACATGTGTTGGGGTGTGTTTCAACACATCATAGGGCATCTTAGATTGAAGATAAGATGGGAACCACTTGTTGAATGGTTTTATCCCATGTGGTTTTGTAATATCAGTTGACAATTAATGTATTGTATTTCCTGTATATAAGGTGTGTGAGATGGAGGTTGTGTAAGTCTTACAGCTATTATGTTACCTTTAGATCTCTAGTTGGTGATACTCCAATGAGAAGCTTACTCTGCAAGTATATTGTAATATGTTGATTTCTAAATAATATATTGAGCATGTTTTAGAGGAGTTTTTCCCCTGAAAGGGTTTTCCCTATGTAAATCATTGTGTTGTGGTATGCATGTTGTTTATGTTTATTTTTGTTAAGTTTTTGTAACCATTGTAAAGAATTAAGAAAGTTTTTGCATACCCTCCTCTCAAGGTTAGTGTAGGAAGTTACCTTAATTTCCTTACAAGTGGTGCCAAAGCTTGATCACCTTTGGTTTCACTTGTAGGTTATTGAGATTTTTTGAATTAATCCAAATTTGCATGTGAGTTGTGTGCAAGATAATTTGCGATCCTATTGCAATAATTTTCAAATGATAATTTTTCAAGAAGAATAAAGGTGGATAAATTTTTGAGAAATAATTTTGAAAGATGGAAGCTAAAGATGGACAATCTATTAATAGATCAAAATCTATTTAATGTTATTGATGAGAATGTCTCGAGAATGATAGATCTAACTGAAGTTGCTAGATACGATGTTATGGATCATAAAGCCAAGGGTCTAATCAGATAGTGTTTGGAAAACTTTATTTTGATCAATGTCTGTGAAGAGACCTATGCAAGTTAACCATGAAAGAAGTTTGGTGAGATGTATCAAGCTAAATCTTTTATGTATAATATTTCCTTGAGGAAAAAATTACATTCCTTGAGAATGGAAGAGGACGGATGAACTACAAACCACCTAGAATCATTGAATATGTTGGTGGTCCAATTGGCATCTATTGGTGTCAAGATCGATGAGAAGGATAAATTTCAAATCTTGCTTTGTTCTTCGCCTGATTTGTGGGATTCTATTGTTATGGCCATCTACAATACTTTTGTTATTTTAAAGACTAAACATGTGGTGGGTTCTTTTCTTTTTGAAGAGGCGAGGAGGAAGTTATCCATCAATGCTAAAGAGGCCCTAACTACTCATTGAAGACCTAAGGGAAAGAGGCAAGAAGAATGAGGAGCATAATATATCCAAATACAAGTGGAGATCTAAATCTCTTAGTTCAAGTCCAAAGTTATTGGTTGTAGTTTCAATATGCTTTGACACAACCATAAGTACTATAAAGAGGAAAAGAAGAAGAAAAAGAGGAAATTCAATTATGATTCTAAGTCTGACAAGAAAGATAGTGATGCATTCATTGAAACTTTGGCCACTCGTAAAATTAATGACACATGGTTAATTGAATCAAGTACATCTTTTCATATGACCTCTAATAAAGATTGGTTTCCCAAATATGAATAATTTGATGGAGATAAGGTGTATTTGGGTGCTAACTCTCATTCAGAATGTCTCTAGCTCTGTAACCTGCAACATACAAAATCAACTCTCTATAGAATTTATAACACACATCTCAGCCAATTTGTTGTTGCAAATACTACCCTTCACCAACAAATAATGAGTTATCCAATCCACAAACCAAAACTACACCCAACTCCTCCTTGCCAAAATCCCCCCACACCGAAATTCGATGATGCCCACTCTCCTCTAGTTTGGGCCCATTCCTTCCCTTTACACAACTCCCACTTCTATATCCCCAATGATGCATATTCTACCATCTTTTAATTCTTCTACCTCCACATTCTTCCATTTTGTTAGATGAATCCCCTTAAGAGTGAGAGGATTCTGAATCTTTCTCCAGCTTATTTTTTCTTCTTTTTTTTTTTTTCTTTGTAGGATTCCTTGATTCTTTTTGTACCTTATGACCATTAGTCATCTATACTTGTGACTTAAAAAAATTGATGATACCTATTTCAATTAAGTTTACTTCCTCTTAGATTAGAATTTCTGAAAAGGCATAAAAAATAGGCTCAACATTTGCTACTCCAAGATAAATCGGATGAGTCTAAAAGCCCCCCAAAACACTAAATACTAAAGACTAAGTTCAAATAACACATTTAGAATTAATTTTAAATCCCCATCAATGATATTTCAATATTTAACCATGCTCTTAATTTCTTAATCTTGGAGATGTAGTCTTAGATGTGGTAAAAATTTAGAATCAAGATGAACATTGAATCATTTTCAATTTAATATCCCCTAATTTTATTAGATTTACTATACTACTTTTCAAATATCTCTCAAGCCTCCTTAGGTTTTTTACACGATTCATTATGATATTGTAGATCAAAAGAGACTAATGAACATATGCACCTAAGTGTTTAATCATGGTTGATCTCCCACATTATCTTTTCACTAACAATAGTAGGTTAAAAAATGGTTTCTCTTAGATGTCCTAAACAACCCTTTTTCATGAGATGGTTCCATGGGTTTTCCTCTATGGAGCATAATTATATCGAGTTAGGAGTTCAATTTGAGATATTTCTAATGTAAAAAAACACAAGGAAAAGAAAACAATCAACCACTGGATCAAGAAGAAGAGTTTTTCAATTGGGGTCACTTTGCAAATTGCATAGACGGTATTCTTGAGGAGGCCTTCCCTGCTGGTGGAAGGTTGTCCTCCATCCTGCATTTACTCTCCCTCTTTAACACCATCGTCCCTTTATGGGCACTTTGACTCCTGGCAATGCTCAGACCCATCTAATCTTGCAAACTCCTGTTGTGGCAAAATCATTCACAAAGGCATTGGAAGATTCAGTTGCAATACCTAATGGAGCACGCTTCTACTAGCGACCCGTGAAAGGACCCAACCAGGTCATGCCTAGAGAAGGCGGAGGTAAGGTTTCTACTACTAGCATCTTCATTATAAAATTGAATTTGCAA
Organism: Thuja plicata; assembly: GCA_018584345.1. Taxonomy (NCBI): domain Eukaryota; kingdom Viridiplantae; phylum Streptophyta; class Pinopsida; order Cupressales; family Cupressaceae; genus Thuja; species Thuja plicata. Next base: position 520,529 of record MU228194.1, on the reverse strand, counting down.
ATGACCATGGTCATCAATGCGAAAAAGAATAGGTTAAAAAATACTATTGTTTTCTTAGCCTCCTGAGAACTTACCCAGCTTCCATCTCAAAAAATTTTAAATGAATGGATGCATAATATCTGGGGTAAATGAATAGGGTTCCATTTTTCATACTCTAGAATGCTTCAAAAAGGTTTATTTCTTGTTTTTTTAAGAAACCCTAACAACCAAAAAGAAATTGTTAAAAGACAATTATGGAGGAGTGGGTCATGTAATTTCAGGGTAGTTTCATGGTCACATGAAGCCATACAAGATGAAATGTTGGCCCTATCCTATCCTCGATGGTTGATTGTTGGTAATTTACCGCCTTTTATGGAATCTCATTCCTCGAACCCTCAAACCCATTGGGAGTGTTATTAGGGTTGATATGAACGACAATCTTCTCACACACATAGATGTCACTGTCCTTGTTTAAATCAAACCTGGTCTTGATCTTCCTAGAGAAATCCAATTTTATTTGAATGACCATGTTTTTTTCCTACCTAATTACCTGTCTCGGCGAAATCAATGCTTTCTTTTTATGCAAAAAAGAAGGCCATATGAGGAGCTCATTCCCTTTGATTAAATCCAAGGCCCTTCCTAACCCTAAATCCCCTGTTAAGAATAATGAGAGAGGTCAGAGACAATCTTAGGCCAAGTCAACTCAAAATGTTACTCCATGCAATAATGCTTCCCGCAATCTTGCTAATGCTAAAATCTTATTTGACACTGTGACCATCTTTGGTAAGCTTGACAAGCTTAATGTAGCTTGTTCCTTGAAAGCTCCCCTGACTAAGAATGTTGTTGATATGAGTCCCCCCATCTCGTGCAATCTTCCAGATATTGACTCCCTCACCTTTGGTTTGGAGCCCCCTCCCCCTAAACTTAAGCATAGAAACATGAATGCTCAACAAATTTCTCTTCAAAATATTAGAAGGATCTCTAATCTTAAAGTTAGAAATAATTCCGCTACAAGGAATAGAGGGTGCTCTAAAAAGACATTTTCTCCATCTTCCCCATGGATGTGGTAGATATCATGGATGGAAGTGCCTCGAAGGTGGATGAGACCTTGGAAAGGAGTTTGGAGGAGCATGATTCAGTTGAGAAGTGATCTGACGCCTTGACATCAGCTAATGGTTTCGATGCCCTTGAAGAGGCATATGGTAATGCTAATAAATTTTTTGATTTTGAGCTTGTGATCATACCTGGTCTCCCATCCTCGCCACCCCCTTTCATGTCCTACCCACCATTGGTCCCAAAACTTGTCACTCCCTCCCATGGTACCAATCAAATCTAGGAGATTAAGGGGAACACTACTTTTTTAGAGAACCCTAGTGTTGAGAATTTGGAGTAAGGAGAGATCAATGTTGATGCTATTGTGCCCTATAAGGTTGTCCAAGAGGAGCCTGGGGTTTATGTTTCTAAGGCTCAAAAAAAGAAGAGGAGAATTAGGACCTCAAAGGCAGTGGAAGTCAAGGAGGACTTAGTCGTAACCAATGGTGAGGCTAAGGTCATTGCTAAAAAGAAAAGAGGTAGGCCCGTGAGATCAACCAATTCCAACGGAGAACCCAAACATCCTAGGAAGCAACTTCCTAACTACTTTAAGAGATTTGAAGCTCCCATGAAAACTGACTTGTGAATGTGATTATGGACTTAAACTATGCTTCTTGGAATGTCAGGGGTCTTGAGTCACCTAACAGGAAATACATCATTAAGAGATTCCTCATGATGAATAAAGGAATTGAAATACTATTTCTTTATGAGGTTAAAGCAATTGGTTTTTCTTTGGACATTAGCTTGAAGTGTGTCTGGAAGGATTCCAAAACATTCTTTCCATCTCACTAGAAAGGTAAGGGAGGGGCTCCTATTTTAGTAGGGCCTAAATGGGCTAATCTTGTCTCTAATTGGGGATGTTGCTCTTGCAATAGATTGGTTTGGATCACCCTTAATATCAATGAAAAAGTAATAGGCATTTGCAATGTGTATGCAACTAATGACCATAGGGACAAAATTGGTTTATGGAGATGATTATTCTAGCTAGACAAAAATTTGTGGATTGTGGGAGGCGACTTCAACATGGTTGAGGCCCCCTGTGATAAATTTGGAGGTAATAAGTTTGAGTGGAAGAGAAACGAGATATTTTCTGGTATAAAATGATCAAAAAACATAAGTTGTTTGATGCCTTAGCAGGTTGAAAACCTAGCTATAAGGGTATATGAGACACTTGTTCCAATTTTCAAAGTGTAAACAAGAGAATATTCTACATGCTTGAAAGATTCTATGTTAATAGAGATGCTTTTAGCTTCAAAAAAGACGACAGGGATGTTAGTATTAAATTCATTCCATACACTTTGTCATAACATCACTCTATTATTGCGGGTATTTTTCAGATTGGTAAGGCAAGTGGGGAACTCAGGAGGAAAGATGGCTTCTCTTTGAATATTACCATGCTTAAGGATGAAGATGTCTCTTCAACTATTTACATTATCAGATGGTTCAACAATGTTGTAGTCAAACACCACTCTGTTATTAATAGATGGTCCTAGAACACCAATAGTTGGAAAAATCTATTCCAGGTGGTTGGAAGAAAGAAAGCAAAAGATAGGAGGCTGGATTCAGAGTTACAAGATAACCTTAGCAATGCTAAAGGATATTTGCAATGTTACCCAAACAGTATTAAAGCTAAAGAATCAGCAGCTCAGTCCAGGGACTCCCTCAGGAGGATCCAACAATACAAGATTCAAGGGGCTAAAACTAGAGCCTGACTTAACTGCACCATCCATGGGGACAAGGTCTTAAAATACTTCTTCAATATCCTCAAATCAAAAGAGGCTTGAGAGAGGATTGATTCAATCTGGGAGGAAGGTAAAGAATTAAACTCTCAAAGTGAGATCCTTCAGGATTTTGCATATTTGTACAAGAAGCTCTTCACATCTGAAGATATAGGCCAGACCATGGAAGATGATAGGTCAAAAATCAGTGGCCTCATTCCAAAGAAAGTGACTTTAGAGGAGGCATCTGTTAGAGTAATAAAGTGATTCCACTTATTAATTAAATCATATTGATTTAATTATTAAGTCACTTGTTATCTCTATTTCACTTAAGCTAAACTTTAGGCATATAATAATTAATTATTTTATTAATTATTATGCAACCTAGATTTTTCCCCTTTAGGATTTCGATCACCTTCATAAGGTTTGATCTCTTTGTATTTTAATTATTCCCTCTTTAAATGAATATTTTGTCTTTCAGAACTTTTTTGTCTCCAAGCTTTGCTTTTGTAACAGGTTATTTTGCATGCAGATGATCTTGGCTTATGAATTCTTTGAATTCTAACATGGTATCAGAGCCTCTTTGCTGCTGCCGGTTTCTGAGTTTTTGAATTTTTTGGAGCTTCGAGGGTTTCAAGGTTTTTTGTATTTTATGTGTGGATCTGGGGGGGATTTAATTTTCGGAACACTTTGAGCGAAAACTGACATCTGGGTTGCGTCCAGAATGCCCAAAACCCCCATTTTTATATAAGGCATGTCCCATTTGGACAAAATTGAAATTTGGGCCCTATTTTTGAATGCATTGTAATTGACATGCTTTACGAGGAAAAAATCTGCCTCTGTTTTGACATAGCCTCAATTTTTGTTTCATCTCGATTTTCATGCTGCCTTGATTTCTGCACCACCTCAATTTTTGTGCTACCTCAATCTTTGTGATGCCTTGATTTCCATGTTGTCTAGTTGCATGGAGAAGAGAGAAAATGACAGCCCTATCTTTTTTCAAATTATTTTTTAAAACAAAAAAATTTTTTTAATATTTTTTTCTTTAATAACAAAAAAACATGCTTTTTAAAATAAAAAATATGTAAATGTTTTCTGTGTTTTTTTTTCTTAAAAAAAATGCTATTTTTTTATTTCAAAAAAAAACATGCTATTTTTTAATTGGTTTTTAAAAAAAAAATATTATTTTTATATAATATTTGTTTTCCTACCAAATTTGGCGAGAATTATGGAGGCAGTCCATATTTGGAGGGTTTCGCTAGTTTAGCAAGCCTTCGCTATTTTTGGTTGAGGTTTCTTGAGGTTCATTTCTTATTTGACCTCCTGGTGGTGTCTTGCTCATAACTTCAGCATTGTTCGCAAAATGAGATATCGACAAAGTGCTGGTTCTGAGGTCGATCTAATTTTTCCAGTTTGGTTATCTGATTTTTCTGTATTGTAACATTTTTTCCTAGTCAAAGTCAGGGTTCCATTTTGTGCTTCGGTCACTATATCTTGCTCCCCCAGATTACTTTTTTTGACTTCCGCATGGAGTCGAAAAGCTGCTTATGTTCTCCTTTCTTCTTTTATGGGTCTCACACCCAGAAATTTCTCCATGTATCTTTTATTCAGTTTTTGGCTTTATGGCATTCTGGTGGATATCTTGGATGTTTCAGGTCCTGGGATCGTTTCCTTTTCTGAATATTGTATACATATTTTTCTGTAGCATTTCTTGCAAACACTACTGAGATAAAGTGTCATCTGAAGCATGTTTGGGATCCTGCACATTTTTTGCTTGATTGTACTCGCACTATATTATAAAGTGTCATGGGAGGTTTGATGTTTTCCTTGTTTTCCATCTACCTTTGTCAAGTGAGTGTTCCTTCCACAACATTAGCCTCATTATGTGTGTCAAGTGAGTGTTCCTTCCACAACACCATCCTTTATATGTGTTTGTACATTCTTAATCATGCAGTGTTTCTTGACAGTCTATTTTAGTGTACCTATCATACCTCTCCCTGCTCAGCATTATGAGGGGTATCTCCCGTTGGTTCTAATGCTTCCTTTCTTTGATTGATCAGCTCTTCAAACTTTTTTTACAGTCTTCTCTACCTGATCATGTTCTATTTCAGTGGAGGTTCCAACAATTATTTTTTGATAGTGTTTGCAACTTCATGCTTCAGAGGTGTTCTACATGTTCTTTCTTTGTTCTTATTTTCTAGGACATTATCTAGTTTGGAGGCTTCTTCAGTCCTTCACTAGGCTTCATCTCTTTTTGGAGAGGGGTTTTTCGCACTGGGTTTTCTCCTTTTCTCCTCTTTACAAAGGATTTTTTGTACTTGGGTACCTGATCAGGCCTTGTTATCGGGACCCATTTTCCTGCATTCAGTAGTTGTTTCTAGGTTTTTATCTTCTCCCTAAGTTTATCTTAAGGGGGGTGTTAGAGTAATAAAGTGATTCCACTTATTAATTAAATCATATTGATTTAATTATTAAGTCACTTGTTATCTCTATTTCACTTAAGTTAAACTGTAGGCATATAATAATTAATTCTTTTATTAATTATTATTATGCAACCTAGATTTTTCCCTTTTAGGGTTTCGATCACCTTCATAAGGTTTGATCTCTTTGTATTTTGATTATTCCCTCTCTGAATGAATATTTTGTCTTTCAGAACTTGTTTGTCTCCAAGCTTTACTTTTGTAACAGGTTATTTTGCATGCAAATGATCCTGGTGTATGAATTCTTTGAATTCTAACAACATCCTTTCTGGATAGATCTATCACTATGTCTGGAATAAATAATGCTATTCAGATGTTAAGTAATGATAAGGCTCCTAGGCTTGATGCAATACTAGTGGAGTTTTAAAAAAGTAATATAAGTTGGATTGGGGAGGAACTCCTCCAATTTTATAATGGGGATATTGATAACATGTCCCTTGGTAAAGACATCAATTCTGGGCTTATCAAGCTTATCATCAAAGATGGGGACAAAATGCTAATATAAAATGGAGGCCTATCACATTATTGAATGTTTCCTACACATTCTTGGCAAAAAATCTTGCACTGAGACTAGAGAATGTGCTTCCTAATATTATTAACCCCACCCATACCGGGTTTGTGAAAGGCACATATATCTTAGAAAATCTTATTACATGTTTGGAGGCTATGGATTAGACTAAGGATTTGAAGCAGTGGACTCGCATGGTTCTCCTTGACTATAAAAAGGCATATGACAGAATAGAATTGAAATTCATCTCCATGATGCTCACCAGTTTGGGATTTCCTAGTTTTTTTTGTCAAATGGTCCTAACTCTCCTGAATAGTGCAAATGCTAGGGTGGAGGTAAATGATGTGATATATGGTACTTTTGGGCTCTCCAAGTCAATCAGAAAAGGATGCCCTTTGGCTCCAGCTATATTTTTTATAGTAGCGGATGCATTGTTCTATATTCTCAGAGATAATTCTCTTTCCCCAAGGGTGAAAGGCATAGAGATTCTCAATGGAGATGAGATATATAATGTTCAATTTTCTGATGACATGACAATCATTATAGAGATTATTGGGGAAAATGTTATCAATTTAATGAAAAAATTTGATCTAGTCTGCATTGCCTCTAGAAGTAAGGTATCCCTCCCTAAATCTATCATGATAGGTTGGGTTGATCAGCCTCCTAGTTGGTGTAGCATATTTGCTCTCACTTGAGGAGTACTCAACCATCAAGTTAAGTACTTGGGAATCCCATTTCCTGTCAATCCCAACTTGGGAAAAATGTGGAACTGGGTTAAGGATAAAATTGAAAGAAAATTTAGCAAGTGGAACACTAGATATCTCTCTTTAGCTTGGATAACTGAGGTTTGTCAAAAGGTTCTTTCCTCCTACACCATATATTATGCCTCGACATTGTTGTTTAACCAAGGTCAGTTTAATTGTATTCAATAGAAGGTAAGACATTTCTTGTGGTCTAATGGGAAGGGAGCCAAGAAGAAACATGTTGTGAAGTGGTAATGGTGCTCTATGAGAAAAGAGTATGGGGTCTAGGCATGAAAGACTTCAAAACACAAGGACTCTCTCTTGCGGTTAAGTGGATTGCCAAAGCTTCACTGGGGGATGAGCCTTGGAAGATTCTTGTGAGAAATAATATAGCCCAGGCTTTATTAGATCCTCTTCTTGGAAGGGGCTCCATATTAATAATTTTTTGTCCTATAACTTTGTTGTCAAAGTGTCTGGATCTAATGTCTTTAAAGAAATATGGAAGAGTTGGGAGCATGTTAGAAAATTGATAACAAACAAAAACTACATTGATGAGGTTAATAAGATATGTGGAGAAAAGTATATTTGGTGGAATCTAATGCAATGGGAGAAACCTCTTACCCTCATTGAAGGCTTATCTGCTAGGAAATGAGTTGGCAAGGGTATAAAGAGATTCTCTGACATTATATATGATTGCAGACTTGTCAGTTGGAATGATCTGCAAGTTAGGTTTGATAATCCTCAATCTCAATGGAGAACCTATGTTATGGTGAGAGAAGCATGATGTAAGTTAAACCTCCCTAAGGACTATGATGCTAGAGATAATAGAACTTCCTCTCTAAAATGGCTTGATGGTACTCGTTTGCCCAACACTAAAGCTAAATACATTTATAAGAGCCTAACCTCAATCCATGCTATCTTTTAGCATTTTAATACTTGATGGAACCTTAACCTTGAACTCTTGGTTTGGAGAAAAATTCTAATCAACCTTTGGCAAAGACCAGTTGAGCCCAAAAAGATCTGCTTCTCTTTGAATACTACCATGCTTAAGGATGAAGATGTCTCTTCAACTATTTACATTATCAGATGGCTCAACAATGCTGTAGTGAAACACCACTCTGTTATTAATAGATGGTCCCAGAACACCAATAGTTGGAAAAATCTATTGCAGGTGGTTGGAAGAAAGAAAACAAAAAATAGGAGGCTGGATTCAAAGTTACAAGATAACCTTAGCAATGCTAAAGGATATTTGCAATGTTACCCAGACAATATTGAAGCTAAAGAATCAGTAGCCCAGTCTAGGGACTCCCTCAGGAGGATCCAACAATACAAGATTCAAGGGGCTAAAACTAGAGCCTGACTTAATTGCACCATCCATGGGGACAAGGTCTCAAAATACTTCTTCAATATCCTCAAATCAAAAGAGACTTGAGAGAGGATTGATTCAATCTGGGAGGATGGTAAATAATTAAACTCTCAAAGTGAGATCCTTCAGGCTTTTGCATATTTGTACAAGAAGCTCTTCACATCTGAAGATATAGGTCAGACCATGGAAGATGATAGGTCAAAAATCAGTGGCCTCATTCCAAAGAAAGTGACTTTGCAGGAGGCATCTGTTAGAGTAATAAAGTGATTCCACTTATTAATTAAATAATATTGATTTAATTATTAAGTCACTTATTATCTTTATTTCACTTAAGCTAATTTTAGGCATATAATAATTAATTATTTTATTAATTATTATGCAACCTAGATTTTTCCCCTTTAGGGTTTCGATCACTTTCATAAGGTTTGATCTCTTTGTATTTTGATTATTCCCTCTTTGAATGAATATTTTGTCTTTCAGAACTTTTTTGTCTCCAAGCTTTGCTTTTGTAATAGGTTATTTTGAATGCAGATGATCTTGGCTTATGAATTCTTTGAATTCTAACATGGTATCAGAGTCTCTCTGCTGCTGCGGGTTCCTGAGTTTTTGAATTTTTTGGAGCTTCGAGGGTTTCAAGGTTTTTTGTATTTTATGTGTGGATCTGGAGGGGATTTAATTTTTGGAGCACTTTAGACGAAAACTGACATCTGGGTTGCATCCGGAATGCCCCAAAACCCCCATTTTCATATAAGGCATATCCCATTTTTATAAAATTGAAATTTGGGCCCTATTTTTGTATGCATTGTCATTAGCACACTTTATGAGGCAAAATTCTACCTTAGTTTTGACATAGCCTCAATTTTTGTGTAGTTTCAATTTTTGTGTTGCCTTGATTTCTGCACCACCTCAATTTTTATGCTACCTCGATTTCTGTGATGCCTCGATTCTTGTGTTGTCTAGTTGCATGGAGAAGACAGAAAATGATGGCCCTATCTTTTTTTAATTATTTTTTAAAACAAAAAAAAAGTTTTTTAATGTTTTTTCTTTAATAAAAAAACATGCTTTTTAAAATATTTTTTAAAATAAAAAATATATAAATGTTTTGTGTTTTTTTTTCTTAAAAAAATATACTATTTTTTTATTTCAAAAAAAAAACATACTGTTTTTTAATTGGTTTTTTCAAAAAAAAAAAACAAATGTTGTTTTTATTTTTATTTTCATTAAAAAAATAATATTTGTTTTTCTGCCAAATTTGGCGGGAATTTTGGAGGCAGTACAAATTTGGAGGGTTTTGCCAGTTTAGCAGGCCTTCACCATTTTTGGTTGAGGTTTCTTGAGGTTCATTTCTTATTTGACCTCCTGGTGGTGTTTTGCTCATAACTTCAGCAAACGGAAGCGTTGTTCGCAAAATGAGATATCGACAGAAAGTTGGTTCTAAGGCCGATCTAATTTTTCCAGTTTGGTTATTTGAATTTTCTATCTTGTAGGGGTTTTTTCCAGTCAAAGTCAAGGTTCCATTTTGCGCTTCAATCACTATATCTTGCCCCTCCAGACTACTTTTTTTGACTTTCGCATGGAGTTGAAAAGATGCTTCTGTTCTCCTTTCTTCTTAGATATGGGTCTCACACCCAGAATTTTCTCCATGTATCTTTTATTCAGTTTTTTTCTTTATGACATTCTGGTGGATATCTTGGATGTTTCAGGTCCTGAGATCATTTCCTTTTCTAAATATGTTGATGGGGTTTTGCTGACCGGGTCCGCCAATAGTCATAAGTTGTCACCGGGTACCGGAGGTACCGGCCAACTCCGCCTGCAAAGGTTATCCGGGGAAGTTAGATTCCCCGGGCCTTCAAGCACCTAGGTGTAGGGTCACGATGGTGCGGGGCTCGGTTGGGAGAAGTGACTGTTTTCGAGGGGGATAGCTAGTTTCTTCAACTCGCTCTCTCTGGAGATTCAATGAGGTAAGGTTCCCCTAGCCTATTACACTTAGCAAATAAAATGAAAAAGATCCTGCAGGGTTAGAAACACTTCATCTAACTATAGTCATGTTTAAACGTTCAGGACATCAATAATACTCTGATATACTACACTAAA